>LGTU01000696.1:0-19772 GCA_001314425.1 Phytophthora pluvialis | reverse complement strand
CAGCTGGCGGCATGCGTCGATCTGACCTCCGCCTTCGGGTTCCCGAATTTGGTGCTGCGCCAAATTCTGGAAGGCCAATGCGGGGTGGCGGAAGCTCTGGCGTGGCTCAAGACCACAGTCACCGACGCCACCATGGCAAGGGTGTTCCCGGGAGCGGACCCGGCGCTGGTGGCGCGACTTCTAGGACGACGACTTTCCTTGCCGGCCACGGTGGACTTCACGTTCGACGGGCTCGCCAGGAAGCTGACCCGAGCCGCGCTGTGGGCGGACCTGCTGGACGCACTGCAAGCTGCGCTCGGCAGTGAAGGGGCCAACTCCCTGATGGAGGCAGCTCGCCAGGGGCGATTCGTCGTGGACTACCGACGCGTGTGAGTGTTGCAGTAGGATGAGTGTTGAATGCGGGATTGATTCTACTTTGATAGTAGAACGATCTCGCACCAAACTAATATAGTAATTATCTATATCACATTCGATTGTAATATCCAAATAATAACTTCAAATCGACAATCCTGAGTAGTATATTAGTAGTAATATATTAGTGAAATATTACTATTGTGCTTTAAACTGACGACCACCTAAATCGTTCAGGTTAGGTAGCGTTCTGTTATCGCTGTCATCTTCCATGCGCTGGATCTCCTTCCGGTTATGCTTCACAAACACTTACATCTCCGCGCGACGGTTGTCCGTTCGTGTGCACAAGTTGCGCACACAGTAGTGAGAAAACGTGCTCCCGAAAAGAGTTGGAGGGACACTAGATAACACGGCCCGGTTCACGAATTCCACTTACAATAGATGTCCGTAGAAAACAAACGGCAAACCACTTTGCCAGAAGGCTGCAGCGCATTGAACCGTTGTTCTAAAGAGAAGATGCATCAAATTTCATACAATAAACAGATAGTAATCAGATATTAATATCCGAGTTAATATCAACTTACTTAGTATTATCTTGAACGGGAGTCGCCACGTAGATCCGCATGCGACGCGCGCAGACTCGGCCCCAGTATGGGCGCCGCTAATTTGATGCTGTCCGTGAGGGTGCAGCAGCACTTGTCATCAAGTGAGAGCTTTGGTGGGCCTGGGTCCCCAGTGGATCTAAGACGGAAACACCGGGCTGGTGACTGCGCCTGGAAACTATCAGCTTGGAGTCTTGTCCGGCTAACACGGAGATGAAATCGGCATGCTGGGTGTAGTGTGGACGAGTATGGACGCAGAAGCAGAGTCGGAAGCCGTCGTGCGGCTTCAAGCTGAAAAACTCACGGACTGTAGATGAGGCTTACGAGGCTAGCAACGACTGAACTAATAAAAATGTTGGCGTCCATCATTTAATTTTGAAAGCACAGACGCCGGAGAACGTGGCAGTAGTTCTTCACTCTGGCAGCCTACGAGTTAGTGCGAACGACCCGTGAATGCTTGGCAAGGCTAAATGAAATACTGGAGTCGCTGACCTTGAGTCTCGCTGACGGCTAAGCGTGAGATTCACGGTAGTGAGGAATCCTCGCTGACGGAAGAAAGGCAATTACAGATTAGGTCACTCCCCACGAACCTCGACAACACGATAAACTGTTTCTCACGGCGTGAAGCTGCTATTAACAAGAACAAGTCAAGAAAGAGGAAGTACCATAGTATGACCTCCATGGCACCGTGATCGGGGCCTGATGGAGTAAAACACCATGACAACTGACCCGGAACTTGCCACGAAGACGGCAACTGACAACCAGGTGACTCCCTGCGAGTCACCTGGTTGTCATCTACAATTACAATCCCCAGTCCCCCCCCGCCCCTCAATGGGATCAAAGGGACGACACGCGCGGATGCTTATTCTTCCAAACATTAGCCAGGTGCTTGGTGTCACCAAGTTGGTGATGTAGAGTGTTTACTTAGACACCTGACTTTATTTCGGATAATGCGGGTAGGATGTCAACTTAGTTTTTCGTCATTTTTTACTGTTAATCTCCCGGGCATCATCAATCGTAGGATTCCTGCGGCAGGTCGTACACAGCAAACGACGAAATCACATCTCATGATATGGCTGCCATGATTCATGGCCCATGAACACTACCGGTACCGGTAAGTCCAGTATCCTCTTTTCAAAGTTCTTCATCTTTTCCTCACAGCTTATGTTGTCATTGTACAAGTACCATCCCAAATATTTATCCCGTATGCTTTTTTGCGTACAATACGCTGCGGTATGCTGTCCGACGAGACAGAGGAGCACCATTTCGCGTTTTGCATTCGAGTCCTGGCGTCCACGATGATACTTCGGGCGCTCTTGCTTGTGCTCGTTGTCGTCGTCTCGGGGGCCTTTTCGCAAGATGTTCAACTGAGTGAGAGTTTCGGTGGTCCTCACGGAACCGAGTTCTCGGACAAAGCTTCGGTTGGGGCGGGGCAAACCATCGGGTCTCTCACGATTCGAGCAGGTGAACGCGTCGATGGCATTTCGTTGGACGTGACAAGACCCACCGCGGCGACGTTCAGCCACGGCGGAAGTGGTGGGACGGCCAACACCCTGACGCTCGCCAAGGACGAACACATCACGTCCATGGAGGCTCATTGGGGCGAGAAGAAGGGTCGAACGCGAATCTTCTACCTGAGCTTCGGCACGAGTGCGGGGAACGCGGTGTCGGGAGGTTCGAAGACGGAGAGCAAGAACACGATGACGGCGCCCGAGGGGTTCCAGCTCGGCGGCTTCTTCGGTCTGGACGGCGACGAGATTGATAAGTTGGGCGCTATTTGGACGCGCATCTCGGCGGAAGCCCCGGCGACGAAAGCTCCTGCTCCGGTAGCGCCCGCTCCGGCTCCTGCAGCCGCCTCGAGTAGCGGCGTTCCTGCTGCTAAGTCCACCGCTGGGTCCTTCGAAGCGTCCGCAGCAACGTCAACGGAAGGCTCCGCTGCTGGAGCTTCAGGCTCGGCTGCTGTAGGTTCAGGCTCAGCAGCAACTTCAGGCTCTGCTGAAGCCCCCGCTAAACAGACGTCGGTGGATGCCTCAGCAGCATCCATTGACAGCTCTGCTTCTGTAGCTTCAGGCTCTGCTGACGCCTCTGCTACACAGACGTCGGTGGAGTCCTCAGCAGCATCCATTGAAGGATCTGCTGCAGCAGCTTCAGGCTCTGCGGCGTCGTCCGTAGCGAGTTCAGCGGCAACGTCAGCGGCTGGAGCGTCAATCGAAGCCTCCACATTGGGATCAGCTGCGGGCTCGGAGACGGCATCCGCCGCAGCGTTTGCGCCAGGTTCAACGGCAACGTCAGTCGAAGCCTCGGCAGCGGGCTCCGAAGTAGCTGCAGCATCTACGGCAGGTTCGGCAGCAGGGACGAAAGCTCCTCCAGCGAGTACTGAAGCCCCCGCAGCTCCTGCTGCCCCAGCAGCGCCAGCCATTTCCGTGGAGGACTCTGTTCAACTGAGTGAAAGTTTCGGCGGTCCGCACGGTACCGAGTTCTCGGACGAGGCCGCGGCTACTTCAGGACAAGCTGTTGCGTCTATCACCATTCGAGCTTGTGAGCGTGTCGATGGTGTTGCTCTCGAGATCACAGCGCCCAAAGCACAGACTTTCAGCCATGGCGGCGCAGGAGGAGACGCGAACACCCTCAAACTTGCACAGGGCGAGCTTATCACGTCGATGGAAGCGCACTGGGGCAAGAAGAGCGGCCAAACGCGTATTTTCTACCTGAGCTTCGGCACAAGTGCGGGTAACACGGTTTCCGCAGGGACTCAAACCGCAGACAAGAACTCGGTGACTGCGCCTAAAGGTTTCCAGCTCGGTGGCTTCTTTGGTCGTGACGGCGACGAGATTGATACACTCGGAGCCATTTGGACGAGTGTTGAGGTGGTCACAGCGGCTCCGACAACTCCTGCCCCCGCTCCAGCCCCCGCTGCTAAAGAGAAACCTGCCGGCATTGCGAGCTCTAGTAGTGGCGGCGGCGGAACCGCTACGCGAGCTAAAGTCTTGAGTGAGTCGTTCGGCGGCCCTCACGGTAACCAGTTCTCGGACCAGGCCTTGGCCAAGTCCGCGCAAACGATCACTTCCATCATTATTCGTGGCGGTGAACGCGTGGACGGAGTCACGCTCCAAGTCTCCGCCCCAACGGCAGAAACCTTCACCCACGGCGGACCTGGTGGGACAGAAAACAAGCTTGATATCGGCGCAGGAGAATACATCACGTCCATGGAGGCCCATTTCGGGCAGAAGAGCGGGAGAACGCGCATTTTCTACCTCAACTTCGGCACGAGTGCGGGGAACTCCGTCTCGGCAGGAACGAAGACTGACGAGAAGGGAACGGTCACTGCGCCAAAAGGCTATCAGCTTGGAGGATTCTTCGGTCGTGACGGAGATGAAATCGATCTGTTGGGCGTGGTGTGGACTAGCATTGAAGCAGTGGCCGAATCGACTTCGACGGTTGCTGGTGCATCTACAGATGAAGATATTGTGCTGAGCCCAATCCACGGCGGCCCTCACGGTGTCGCTTTTTCAGACATAGGAGGAATGGTGCTCGGACAAACGCTCACCTCCGTTACTTTCCGAGGCGACGAACGCGTGGATGCCGTCACTCTACAAGTCGGGACGCCTAAGGAGTTGACGTGGACTCATGGCGGCGACGGCGGAAAGGAATTCACGCTCGCCCTCGCTTCGGGAGAGTACGTCAACTCAATGGAAGTTCACTGGAGCAAGAAGGACGGGCAGACTCGAGTCTTTTACCTTAGCCTCGGCACAAGCGAGGGGAACTCGGTGTCGGTAGGGACGAAGACAAAAGACTTTGCCACGGAGACCGCTCCTAAGGGTTTCCAGCTGAGCGGCTTCCATGGTCGAGCTGATAATGAGGTGGATCAAATTGGCGCTATCTGGGCGAGGATCGACGCCAAGCCACTAATGCTGACGGATGTCATGGACACGGCTTGGTACGGAGACATTATCCGCAACTGGGTCGGGCCTACGATCGGCGTGGCGAAGGATTCGGCCTGCTATCGGAAATTCAAACCGTTCAGTAGTCAAAAGAAGTGCCCCACGGGCTACGGCATGGACGATGACGACTGCATCGCTCAATGCCCCATGGCATATCCCGTGAGATGTGCTCTGGAGTGTATCCCTCAGAATGACGACTGCGCTCTGGCAGTTCTCTCCAAGATTTCTGCCGTGGCTGCTGTTGCGTTCAATGCAGCAACCGCCGGGATCTTTGGTAACATCAAGACGCTGTACAAGGGGGCAAAGCTACTGTACATGTGCGCCGCGAACGTCATCAACGTGATCAAGCAGCTCATCTACTACTTCCGATACGTCCAAACGTCGGCACCGCAAGGAGACACCGAGCAGATGCTTGCTGTGGCGTACCAGTCGAACATCTTTCTCGTGGACTTGCCTATTGCCGTTTATGCTTGCTTAGGCATGCCTGCTCCAACGAAATTGGTGTGGTCCGGCTACGTGGTGACCATCGTGCAAAATATCGTGAAGCAAGTGATCGTAAATGGGGATGAGATCATTTCGTCTGCGAGCAATGTCGTCGACCTTCTCAAGAATTCCAGTGCGGCCAACAACTCGGCCAGTAGCGTGACCGAGCTGGAAGACTTCCTCGCATCCAACACGTCGTGCGGCTACGAGCTCAAGCAACTGACCGACCGAGTGCTTGTCACAGTCAACGACATTCGGAACAAGACACCGGATGCTGCAGTGAACGATGTCCGCGTGACATTGAGTAAGTCGTCGCTGGTTCTGAACGACATCCCCACGGTCACCAACAACTGCATGAAGGAGTTGCTCAAAGACAAGACCAAGCAAGCGGCGTTCGAGACTCGGGACTTGCTACGGAAAACGATGGAAGTGATCATTGACCAGCTCGTGGAGACGTCTACGACGGATATGGGGAAGAATGTTGCCGAGGACGATCAGATGCTGGAGATCGCCAACTTTGGGCTGGTGGTGCTGGGCGGCTTGGACCCGACCGGTGTCGTCTATATGGCGTCTCAATTCGTACAACCCATTTGTGGGCCTACGGGTTTTCTGGGCGAGATTGACGACGGGAATCTGTACGACGCGTTGGGGATGTGGACGGTGGATGAAGCGTTCGCAGGTAGTTATGGCACGTGGTCCAAGAAGGGCGATGGTATTGTACGTATTATTTTTGAGAGCACGGACAAGGAAGACGTGACCGTTGTGATCCACTCCGGTGGTGACGACTGCGCTGAGGTGGATGTGGGGGCTGGAGAGACCGTGACCTGGGAATCTACTGTGCCAGAGTTGCAAGATAAAACCTTGTATCTGGACCGCTGGCGTCCTGGATTGTTAGGTTTACCCGGTTCCGGCGGCGGCTCACTGCTGCTTTGGATCCCGCGAGCTGCGGATGGAGGTCATTTGATGTTACACGCTAGGATCAACGTCAGCTAGGAGGCTTGCGGGATCACGTTATTGTTGTTAAGTAATATTGTACTTCAATGTTTTGAATTCTCTTCATCTCGTTAATGATCTTTCAACTTGAGAACGGGTTGAGAGTCTCAACCCGTTCTGGATGGAAGCGATGACAGACACAACCAAAGGATTCGAGCGTCTGACTTGAGCTTCAGTGATCCAAAGTACTTCGAAGTATGAACAACTCACACAAAAATAAGGAAACCGTGGGGTACCACATCCAACTGGTAGTCCTTCTTCTGCTTATACATTCGTCAGTTGTGGCTCTTCCAGGCCACGAGATAACGATGGGTCTTTTAGTTCATGAGGTGCACATTATGCTTCTACGAATACTGATAATGCTTGTGTTCGCGGGGTTGACTTCGGTACTTTAGCAAACGCTTTGGTGGTGTTCACGGAACTGAACTTTCAGATCAACCCTCGTCGTCGCTGTTCAAACTGTGGAATATTTAAGCATTCGTACCAGCAAACCTGGACCGAGACCCACGGCCTCATACTGGGCAATGGTAAATGCATGCAACCGGTTAGGCGAGTTTGTCGGCCGGGGTGTTAATCAAATCCACTGTTCCAGAGTTGCAAGATAAACCTATGACTGAAGCTGGAACATTCCACTGACCATCACAAAAACAAAAAACCGTTCTAGCAGCGATTTGCACGATAATTCATGAGATCTAACGCCTCAGAATCTGCCGCGGCAAGCTCAAGATGTCCATGCTGACTCCGTGACTTCTGCTTGCGAATACAGGACTTTTAAAGATCACCGCAAGTGGCGCCGAAATCGTATCTTCCGATTTGAGAGCCGTGAACAATTCCTCCATTCCGACGTTTATTTCTGCATTGTCACGTAGTGAGTTGATATCCCGGTTGCTATCTCGTGTGCCTCTTGTGGTTGGCAGTAGTCCATCGGCTTTTGCTGTTGGTTCTTTTCAACGAACTTTAGTCATTGTCAGTGTGACGTTTACTGCCACTTGGAGGGCATTGGATCACGCGCACACGGACTCGTCCAACCAAACCATCTGGAAGAACCCGTGACGGAGTATGAACGGTTCCAGGGAAACTATTGCCTAGATGTTCCTTGCGCGAGAGTATGAACGCATCTTTTGAGACCATACACGCCGCTGTGGATGCAGTATACATCTTTTTTTCTTTGGAAATCCGATCCCACATCCTCTCCTGATGTCGATTAATCTGTGGCGTGGTAGCGTTGAAAAGCCCCCGACCACTACACTCTGTTGTTGTTGTCGTGGTCGTGGACAAAGAGGCAATTCCTTTTTGGCATGGATATTTCCAACACTCGAGCCCCCATTTCTAAAATCCCAGCTTCGTGAGCATGCCACCCCGTGTAAAGATCCTTCAGTGGTTGCTGTGTCTTGTCCTGATAAGTATCCCACGAACTCTATCGGCAGACGACCTCGTCCAGCTAAGCAAGAGCGTCGGCGGTTCTCGTGGCGCACAGTTTCCGCTGGCCAGACTCTGGGATCCATCACGGGCGAACGCGTCGTCTACGGCATCTCGTTGAATGTTACAAGGCCGACGGCGGTGGCACTGAGTCATGGTGGGCGAGGCGGAAAGAAGAGCAGCACTGTGCTCGATGCGAAGGAGTCCATCATGTCGATGGAAGCACACTGGGGCACAGTGTTTCGTCGCACGCGCATCGTCTTCCTTCAGTTCAACACGAGTGAAGGCAACTCGATTTCTGTCGGCTCCAAGGTTAAGACCAAGAGTAGCAGCACGGTGAAGGCGCCCAAGGGGTTTCAGCTTGGAGGGTTTTCCGGTCTGTTTGACAAGGAGATTGTCAAGTTGGGGGCGATTTGGACTCGGATCTCAAGAAATGCGTCCGCCACAGCAACTTCCACCCAGTTAGCTGCTTCAGCGGCATTAGACGCCTCTGAGTCGAGTTCGGTAGCAGCAGCATCGGTTTCATCATCAACGGTTGCCTCTGATTCAAAGTCAGCGTCGGGTTCTGGTGTCCCTGCACAGCACTCGACGGATTTCACCACTTCAGCTTCAGCGGATGGTAGCGCATCGGCTACAACAAGTCCAACAACAGCTTCAATTGCCGAGTCCGCAGCTGGGTCGGCTGAAGCTCCAGTGGCGAGTGTGGCCGTGCAGGAATCCATCCAGCTGAGTGAGAGCTTTGGCGACCCCCACGGAACAAACTTCTCGGACCAAAGCTTTGTCAACTCGGGACAAACCGTGAGCTCCGTTTCCATTCATGTCGGTGACCGTCTCGATGGTATCACGATGGAGGTATCGGCGCCCAAGACGTTCACGCACGGAGGGACTGGCGGCGAGCAGAAGACTCTCAAGCTTGGTGAGGGCGAGTTCATTACCTCCGTGGAGGTGCACTGGAGCAAGAACACAGTCGGCACTGTCATCACAAAGGGCCGAACGAGCATATTCTACATCAGCTTCCTCACAAGCGCTGGTAATTCACTCTCCGGAGGGACTGTGACAGATCAAAAGACGACGTTGACTGCGCCTGAAGGTTTTCAGCTCGCCGGGTTCTTTGGCAGTGAAGGGAAGGAGATCGATTCACTTGGGGCCATTTGGGCATCCATTGAACTCGTCACCCCCCTCCAACACCTGCGCCTGCCTCAACTCCAGCAATCGAGAGCGCGTCGGGCAGTGGAACATCAACTGAGAAAACCTCGGGATCAGGGAGTGCGGTTGTGTTCATCCCGAAGAATACGCAGTCTGTGCAGCTCAGTGAGTCTTTCGGCGGTCCTCACGGGAAGCAATTCTCCGACAAACTCGCTGTCACTTCCGCCATGACCGTCACCTCCGTCACCTCCGTCACCATCCGAGCGGGGGAACGTCTTGACGGCGTCACGTTGGAAGTATCGGCGCCCAAGAAGATGACGTTCACGCACGGAGGACGTGGCGGCAAGGGGGAAACCCTCACGCTGGAAGCTGGCGACTACATCACGTTGCTAGAGGCCCACCTGGGTAAAAAGCGCGGTGCTACACGCGTCTTCTACCTCCGTTTGGAGACAAGCAACGGGAGGTCGATCGCCGGTGGAACTCTGACGGAAATTAAGGGATCAGCCAAAGCTCCCGAAGGTTACCAGCTCGGTGGTTTCTTTGGTCGCTTTGGAGACTAAATGGACCTCATCGGAGCCGTGTAGTCGAGCATTGCCGCGGTCAAGGAAACAGTCTTTGCTCCCGTTTCAGCAGATGAAGACGTCGCGCTCAGTGCGGTTTACGGTGGTCCGCACGGCAACGCGTTCTCCGATATGTCTGGGGTTGTCCTTGGGCAAACGCTGACTTCCATTACCCTCCGAGGCAACGAACGACTTGACGCCGTCACCGTGCAGATGGCGGGCTCACCAGGTTTAACATGGAACCACGGCGGCGCCGGTGGCAAAGACAACACACTCACGCTTGCCGTCGGTGAGTACATCAACTCCGTGGAAATTCACTGGGGCAAGAAAAGCGGACGTACACAGGTCTTTTACGTCAACGTCGTCACGAGTGAGGGGAAGTCCGTGGCTGCAGGCACGAAGGCGGATCAAAGTGCCACGGAGACTGCCCCTGAAGGCTTCCAGCTCAGTGGGTTCTTTGGTCTCGCTGAGGACGAGATCTACCGGCTCGGCGCTATCTGGACGAGAATTTAGGCCAACCCGTTGCTACTGACGGACGTCATGGACACGGCCTGGTACGGGGACATTATCCGCAACTGGGTGGGCCCCACCATCGGTACCCCGAAGGATACAGCGTGCTACCGGAGAACTCGGCCGATGGATAGCAAGAAGGTCTGCCCTCTGGGCTACGGCCGGGACGACGACGACTGTATCGTGCAGTGTCCGATGGCGTATCCGGTCGAGTGCTTCCTGGAGTGCATCCCTCAGAACGACGACTGTGCCATGGCAGTTCTCCAGAAGATCGCGGAGGTGGCCGGCGTGTTTGGTAACATCAAAACGGCCTACAAGGGGGCCAAACGCGTCTACATGTGCGCTGCGAACGTCATTTCCGTCATCAAGTCGCTCATTTACTACTTCCGGTTCGTCCAGACGACAGCACCGCAGGGAAACACGGAGCAGTTGCTCGCCGTGGCGTATCAATCCAACGTGGTGCTGATCGACCTCCCTGTTACCATTTACGCCTGTCTTGGTCAGCCAGCCCCGGCCAAACTCGTGTGGTCGGGCTACGTGATGATGGTCGTGCAGTTCGTCGTCAAGCAAGCCATCATGAGCGACGAGGAAATCATCTCGTCCGCCAAGAACGTGGTCGACCTCCTCAAGAACGCCACCGCTGGGGAAAACGCCGCCTCCAGCGTGACCGAAGTGGAGGATTTCATCGCGGCCAACACGTCCTGCGGCTACGAGTTGAAGAAGCTGACGGATCGAGTGATCTTCGCAGTGAACGACGTCCGCAACAAGACACCGGATGCCGCTGTGAACGATATTCGCGTGACGATCAGCAGGTCAGCGCTCGTGCAGCACGACATCCCGCGGGTCACGAACAACTGCATGAAGGAGATGCTGAGCAACAAAACCAAGCAAGCGGCGTTCAAGAACCGGGATCTACTGCGGAAGACGCTGGGGGTCATCATCGACCAGCTCACCGACACGTCCACGACGGACATGGGGAAGAGCGTGGCGGAGAAGGAGTACATGATGGAGGTGGCCAACTTTGGGCTGTCCGTGCTGGGCGGCCTCGACCCGACCGGCATCATGTGGATGGTCTCTCAGTTCGTGCAGCCCATTTGCGGACCCACGTCGTTCACCGGGGAGATTGACGACGGCAACCTGTACGACGCGGGACGGTGGACGAAGCGTTCGTAGGCAGCTACGGGTCGTGGACCAAGAAGGGCGACGGCGTCGTGAGTCTCAGCTTCGAGAGCACGGACAAAGAGGACGTGACGGTCGTGGTTTACTCGGGCGGGGACGAATACGCCAAGGTGGACGTGGGTGCCGGAGACACAGTCAAGTGGACCTCCACCGTGTCGGAGCTCCAAGCCAAAACCTTGTATCTGGACCGCTGGCGGCCAGGATTGTTTGGCTTGCCCGGTCGAGGTGGCAGCTCACTGCTACTGTAGGTCCCTCAGGAAGCCGAGGGCGGCCACTTGACATTGCACGTCAGGATCAACGTTAGCTGAGGAGAACTAATGTGCACTGTACATGTTGTAGTCACCCAACATCTCCTGTCCTGGAGCAGGAGAAATAAGAACTCTCAATAGAAACTCGTTTAGAAACGCTTCGGAGACCAACCATGACGACCAGGTCTCCGCTCCTGGAGTGGGTTGCCACGCACGCGTCCAGCGTGACGGTGGATAAGGACGTCATCGACCCCGTGTCTTGTATCGCTTCGTATGGCGAGGACGACCGTTCTATCGTCGCGCAGAGTGAAATTCAGCCCGGTGCTCAACTAGTGACGCTCCAGTCCGGGGCGTTTCTAAATGGCAGTTTCTGGCTGGAGCGCTACGACGGAGAGGACAAGTGCAAGCTGCAGGAGAAGACCAACGCGTTGCAATTGAGCGGTACAGTGCAAACGACGATGGCACTTTTGGCCGAGCTCGCACGAGGCGCCAAAAGCGACTTTCATGGCTACACCCAGCAACTTCCGACGACCATTTCACTGCCCTTCACTTGGGACGACAAATGTCGCGAAATGCTCAAAGGCACCACGGCGTTCCCCATTCTGGACGACAAATTGGTGCTCAAGATGCACGCGGACTATGCTGCGCCACTGTCGGAGGAGTTTCCGACCATTTGGCCGGCTCAGGTGTCGACGCTCGAGAAATTCCACTGGGCCTACGCGATGGTGTCGTCACGGTAAGGAGCTTGTCTTTTCAACATCTTGGAGCTTGTCACTTTTAAGTGTTGAGAAACGTTGTTGTTGTTGTTTTTGGGAAGTGCCTTCAAGGTCGCGGACGCTCCGGAGCCGACGCTACTGCCGGTTATTGACATGGCCAACCACGCGGCCGAGAACCCGGCGGCGCACATTGTCAAGACCGACTCGGGCAGCTTCCAGGTGCGGAAGCAGTGAGTCGCGGGTGGCGTTGAGACTGTTTGTTGCTCACTTTCGTGAGTGCTCGACAGTTGATTGCGCTACGCAAGGTGGAGAAGAATGAACCGGTTACGATTTCGTACGGAGATCTGTCCAACGCGCAGGTGATTTTCTGTGCAGTTTCTAGTGTTCCTGATTGAGTTCACTCACTTTCGTTGTTGTGGCGATCGCTTCAGCTGCTGTGCCGTTACGGCTTTGTGCTCCCTACGCTTGTGCCGTCAGATTCGATCCACATCACGAGCTCCGAGCTGACGAATGCGTTCAAGGAATGCTCGCAGAACAGCGAAGACGAAGACGCTGAAGAAGACGTTGAAGACGATGTCGCACACGTTGGCAAGGGCAAAGCTAAGGCGAACCCAGCCAAACGCCGGAAATTGGCGCACTCGCAGAATGACGACAACTCGCTGTTCTTTTCCCTGCACGGCGACGCTGATCAAGAGTTCGGCCTCGGTGACGCGCTACTGAGCTTCGTGATGGCGTCCAATTTGCCCGCTGAGCAGCTGTACGACGTGCTGGCGGTGGTTCTCCAACACAAGGACAAGCGATACAGCGAGTTGCTGTCTGAATCCGCAGAGGATGCCTCCGCCGAAGTGAGTGCTATCCATCAGCTGAGCCAACACGAGCGCCAGATCTGCCGGCGCATTTTGCTGGGGTTAATGTCGCTGGAGGAAGGCTCGGACTCTAATAGCGATGACGAGGACTAAGTTTCATACCCTTGAAAGCAGTGACTGCTGGGTTGTTTCTTCAGGTGAGGCATTGAACAATGTAGTAACTTTTCATTTCGTACTTTAACTCGTATTGACCCGCACATGCATGGTAAGCTGTCCACCATCGTATGACCGCGGGACCCACAGCACCAGCGAGCCACCAGTGGACATGGGGACGCCTACCACACTCGCGCACCAGCGATCCAAGTACAGGACTTTGTCCTGCAGCTTGGAGAGGTGTTCAGTCCACTGTACGGTAGCACCCGCAGCCACTTTGACTTTCGTGTAAACCTCGCCACCCGAGTGGATGACGACCGTCGCGTCCTTGGTGTCGGTGCTTTCGAACAAGAGCTTGATCGCCCCGTCCCCTTTCTTCGTCCAGGTGCCGTGGCTGCCTTTAAACGCCTCGTCCATTGTCTTGAGCCCCAGTGCGTCGTACAGTGTGCCGTCGTCAATCTCGCCGACGAAGGCGGTGGGTCCACACGTCGGCTGGACAAATTGCGACAGCATCCACGCGATGCCCGTAGGGTCCATGCCACCGAGCACAACGAGCGCCATATTGGCCGCCTCAAGGGTGTAGTCATCCTCCGCAACGGACTGACCCATGTCCGTCTTGTTCCTTTCGACCAGCTGGTCCACGATCACCCCGAACGTCCTCCGGATCAAATCGCGGGTCTCAAACGCAGTCTCCAAGGTTTTGCTCTCGAGTAGCTCGCGCATGCAATTGTTGGTAGCCGTCGGAATGTCCTTGAGAATAAGGGGGGACTCGCTGATGTTGACACGAATGTCATTGACTGAAACACCGGGTGTGGTGTTCCGAATGTCGCTAACCGCGGCGACGATATGATCCGTGAGGTTTTTGAGCTGGTATCCGCACGTCGTGTTGGAGTCGAGGAGGTCCTGGAGCTTCGCCACGGTCGACTCGTCGGTCCTGGAGCTGATTGTGGTCGTATTCGTGAGAAGCGCTAGTACGTTGGTGGCGGACGAGAGGATCTGGTCGCCGTTCACGATGACCTGCTTGACGATATTCTCCACGACGACGTACACGACGTCGGCGAACTTGACCTTGTTGGAAACTTGGAGTCCGAGACAATTGGCAACAGCTATCGGCATGTCGAACATCACAACATCGGACTGGTAGGCAACGGCCAGCACTTCTTCAACTGTTCCTTGTGGCACCATCGTCCGCTGGAAACGAAGATAGTAGATGAGGGACTTGACCACGCCGATGATGTTGGCCGCGCAGAGGAAACTCTTCTTGGCGTTCTTGTACGACGAAAACACGGCGCCAAAGATCCCTGCAGTCACCGTGTTGAACACTGCAGCCACGACCGACGCAGTCTTGCTAAGCACTTCACCCACACAGTCGTCGTTCTGCGGGATGCACTCTTCAAAACAGTCGACGGGGTACGCTATCGGACACTGCGCGAGGCAGCTCACGCCCTTGACGCTGTATCCTAAAGGACAGGCTTTACCAGTGCCATACAGTTCTCTCTTCCTGTAGCACGCCGAGTCCGTGGCACCGACGATTGTCGGGCCGACCCAGTTCCGGATCCGATCGCCGCACCAGGAAGTGCCCATTTTATCGGTGAGAGCTTTCGTCGTGGCGTTGATCCTCGTCCAGATCACCCCCAACTGATGGACTTCGCCTTCCGCGCGACCGAAGAACCCACTGAGCTGGAAACCTGTCGGAGCGGTGATCGTGGACTTGTCCTCGGTGGTCGTCCCCGCAGCGACGGAATTGCCCTTGTTCGTGCCTAACTTGAGGTAGAAGATCCGCGAGCGTAAGAGCATCGTGGCCCAATGGATTTCCATCGAGGTGACGTACTCTCCGTCCTCGAGAGCGAGCGTGTGGTCCGTGCCGCTCGATCCGCCGTGAGAGAACGTGAGCTCGGCTGGTGCCGCCACTCGCAAACTCACGGAAGTGATCCGCTTCTTGGCGGTGATCGTGACCGTGCTGACCGTTTGGCCGAACTCGACCGACTCGATATCCGAGAACGTGACGCCGCCAGAGCCTCCGAACGCTTCACTAAGCTGGATGTCTTCATCCGACGTCGCGCCATGAACAGCGACGATGAACAGGAGCAGCAACGCCTGCAGTACAGTCAGGAACTGCATGACTCTCGCACCTTCAGCCCCACCCTCCCGCGCTACAAGTTAAACAATGGCACGTGCGACTCAGACACTCCCCCACATCGTGATAGTCGGTTCGAGGTAATGAAGGCAGCAACTTTGAAGCTGTAGGATAGGAACCGGGATTGGCATCGACTGGGATACTGTACAGTGTCGTACACTGAGAACTTCCTCTATCAGCGCCGACTTCCGGAAACATGGTTTTACACCGAAAGCAAGCTCGATAAACGCGGTCAACTTGTTGAACGGCAATCAGCACCGGCACATTTCACCAGTCCTCAAGTGTTCTGTCAGCTCTTCACGCTGGCAAATTGTACCGCAGCTCGGCGGCGAACATCAAGCAAGCAGAGATAGGAATCGTTCAGTAAAATGCCAAACATTTGGGTCCAAAATGAGTCGTAAGCATCGTTTACCGTGCACGTGCAGTGAACCAGCCACCACGTGGTCTCCGCCAGAACACCTGCAACGTCGCTGGTCCCTACTATAATAGCCAAGGGTTTCGTGACATCTCTACGTCTCTTCTCGTGCTGATCTGCGCCATGCTGCGTACGCCATAGTCAAATATATCGCAACAGTGCGCATCACGATAAACAGGTACGTATTGCACACTGTCTACCACAATACCATTTCCGCGCTTGCCTGACCATACCAATGTACAGAGGTGCAATGGATCACGGGATTTGCGTGTCCCTATGGCCTTTTCAAAGTCTGGTCTTGGACTCGCGGCGAGCGGACACGCACACACACACACACACACACACACAACTTGTGTGACACAAGGTATCCCCATGTTGACATCCTGGTGCAGTTTTGGTCCGCTTTACTGGCCCTCGATAGCGTCCGAGTTCCACAAAGTCAAGTACCTACCGTCATGCCCTCGCGGCTGCTGCGGAATGTAGTGACGTTCCTGGTATTCTGCGTCGGCCATGGAGGTGCGTTCTGCTACGAGGACGTTTAGCTCAGCGAGACGTTCGGAGAAGGTGCCAAAGGTATCGCGTTCTCAGACATTTCGGGGGTCAAGTTAGGGCAGATGCTGAGCTCCGTCACCGTTCGAGGCGAGCAACGCGTTGACCAAGTTACAGTTAGAGTAAAGTCACCCGACGAGGCGACGTGGACGCACGGAGGTTCCGGAGGAACGGACGACATTCTTATCCTGGGCGACGGCGAGTACGTCAACTCGATGGAGATCCACGTGGCCAAGAAGCGCGGGTCGACGCGGGTCTTTTACTTGAGACTTTCCACCAACGCAGGGAACTCGGTCGCTAGAGGGGCCAAGACCGATGAAAGCGCGACGGTGGACGCCCCCGAAGGTTTCCAGTTCAGCGGCTTCTTCGGTCGAGCGGGGCCCGAAGTCTACGAACTGGGCGCCATTTGGACGAGGATCAGCGCTTCGCACTTGTATCTCACGGACGATATGGGCACGGAATGGTACGGCAAGAAGATCAGGAACTGGGTGGGCCCGACCATCGGCGACGCTGCCGACTCGGCTTGCTATCGCAAGACGGAGCCTTTCAGTAGCAACCAACTCTGTCCTGCCAATTACAACAAGACCAACACCAACTGCATCGCGCTGTGTCCGCTGTCGTACCCGGTCAAGTGCGGGCTGGAGTGTATCCCGCAAAACGACGACTGCTTGCTCGAGATTCTTCAGAAAACGGTGTCGGTGGTGTCGGTCATCTTCAATACGGCGACGGCCGGTGTGGTTGGCGAAGTCCAGACTGCGTACAAGGCTGCACGCCAGACTTACATGTGTGCTGCGAATATCATCGGCGTGCTCAAATCCCTCATCTACTACCTGCGGTTCCATCAAACCACTGCTCCTCAAACCTCACTCGAGGAACTTTTTGCCGTGGCGTACCAGACCGACGTTGTGGTCGTGGACTTGCCTATCGCAGTCTGCGTTTGCCTCGGTCTTCCTGTTTCGTTCAGTGCGAGAGTCACAGGCGTCGTGATCGCAGTCGTGGGGAACGTCGTGAAGCAGACGATCATCAACGGTGACAAGGTTTTATCCTCCGCGACGGAAGTGATGACGTTTCTCACCAATGTCAGCGCGCTCAACTCCCCAGACGACTCGACTATGGTCGCCATTCAGGACTTCCTCGACTCCAACACGACCTGTGGCTTCCAGCTCAAGAGCCTCACCGACCGTATCAGCACCAGCGTCGAAAGCATTCGCAACGCAACGCCTAGCGCCACCAGCCAAGATATCCGCGTAACAATCAGCAGGTCTTCCCTCGTGCAGATCGACGTCTCCGTCGTGACCAACAACTGCATGGGCGAGATTCTGGGCAACAAGACGGAGGGGGCCTCGTTCCAGACTCGAGACTTGCTTCGCAAGACGATGGGGGTGATCATCGATCAGCTGATCGACACGAGCACGACGGACATGGGAGCTTCGGTGGCAAAAGATAAGACGACGCTCGAGTCTGCAAATCTCGGACTTGTCGTGCTGGCAGGCCTCGATCCAACGGGCATTCTCTGGATGGTCTCCCAGTTCGTCCAGCCGACGTGTGGGCCCACCTCCTTCATCGGAGAGATCGATGATGGCACATTGTTCGATGCACTGGGACTCACAACCATGGGCGAAGCTTTCGCAGGTAGCTACGGCACCTGGACGAAAGGGGGCGACGGCATGGTGAACATCATGTTCCGAAGTATCGACACGAAAGACGTGAGAGTCGTCATCCATTCGGGCGGTAGTAAATACGCCGTGGTCAAGGTGGCTTCGGGCGAGACGGTCACGTGGAACGCCACAATAGCCGAGCTGCAAGACAAGACCATGTATCTGGATCGATGGCGGCCAAATGTGATAGGAATTCCAGGGTCGGGCGGTGGCTCCTTGGTGCTCTGGGTGCCGCGGTCGTCCAAGGGCGGCCACTTGGCTCTCAATGTCCGAATCAACGCGAGCTAGTCAACCGCGTTATCTACTTAGATGCGTCCATCTTTACGCTGGTATACCAGCGTCTCAATTCCCTACCAACACGAGTACATGTATCCGTTTGAATGTGGAAAAGCTGTGTGACAGTGCGTGCCACGTGTGCAGCTCGACTGAGAACCAAACCATTGAGAAAACAAGTAAGGGTACACACTTTGCAGGAACGGAATCGCCGGCAACAACACTCGAACCTTTGGGAGGTTTGTATTTTCCGGAGACAATTCGCGTGGTGAAAATTATCCTGTTGCCTTTGATGGCTCGCCCTCTCTACCTAACTACGGCTGATAAGCTTCGTATGACGCTGATACGAAGCGTGAGTCTATCCCAAGCTCTATCCTGCTGTTGCTCCTGCAGATCCCGCGACTACTGTACATGTATTTTTCTACTCTGCTCATTGCCGCTGAACGAAAGAACTCGACCATTTCGTGTTCCATTCCCCGGGCCATGCCGCGCATTGCGGTGCTGCAGGCCTTGACATTCCTCTTCGTCGTCGCTGGAGTGAGTTTCGCGGAGACCAGCACGAACTCGTCAGTCACCATCGATAAAGACATTCAGCTCAGCAACGTTTTCGGTGGTCCCCATGGCTACTCGTTCTCGGACATGTCGTCAATCACGCTCGGACAGACTCTCAGCTCCATCACGGTCCGAGGTAACGCACGACTCGATGCCATCTCGACACATGTAGCGAAGCCGACTGAGGCCACTTGGGATCACGGTGGCAGTGGCGGGACGGCGGCGACGCTGGTTCTCGATACGGACGAGTACATCGACTCGATGGAGATCCATTGGGACAAGAAGCGCACCCACACACGAGTCTTCTACGTCAAATTCACTACCAGCGAGGGCAACTGGGTGTCGACAGGGACGAAGACGGATAACAGCGCTACGGTGGCCGCCCCTGAAGGTTTCCAGCTCAGCGGGTTCTTCGGTCGAGCAGCAGGTGAAGTCGACCAACTTGGAGTCATTTGGACGAGGAGATCGGCAAAGCCTGCGCAACTCACAGACAGGATGGGAACAGCTTGGTACGGCAAGAGGATCCGCAACTGGGTGGGCCCGACGGTCGGAACTAACAGCGACACGGCGTGTTACCGCTTGACAGAGCCCTGCAACGGCAACAAGGTGTGTCCAGCAGGCTACACCAAGAATGGCAACAGCTGTCTGACTCAATGTCCGTTGGAGTACGCTTCCTGGAGTGCATTCCTCAAAATGACGACTGTACGCTGGAGATCACGCAGAAAACGGTGGCGGTGGTAGCTGCAATGGTCAATGTCGTGACTGCCGGCATCTTCGGCGCCATCTTTACGGGGTACAAGAAGGCGAAGGCGAATTTCCTGTGTGCTGCAAATGTCGTGGGCGTCATCCGATCCCTCATTTACTACATTCGATTCCAGCAGACAACTGCGCCTCAAGGAGCTGTCGAAGAGATGCTCGCAGTGGCTTACCAGACTGACGTCGTAGTCGTGGATTTGCCAGTGGCGGTTTGCCACTGTCTCGGCGTCCCGGTACCAACAAATCTACAGTTCAGCGGCGTCGTTTTGGTGATCGTAGAGGCCATCGTCAAGCAAGCCATCACCAACGGCGACGAGATCCTTTC
>LGTU01000695.1:0-19797 GCA_001314425.1 Phytophthora pluvialis | reverse complement strand
ATTGGGTTTGCTTTTGTTTTGTTTTGCATTGCACTCACGCTAATTGGTAGCCTGGGTCCGTGATAACTACACATCTGTACTGGAAATGGTTGTGGGTTTATGCTGAAAAGGCTGAGGATTTCAATTGCAAGAGGTAGGTAGTTAGGCGATGCAAATTCTTGTTTTGTTTGTGATCAGTAGTTAATTTCGACGAATTGTGTTGACACGAGTCCAAAAGCCTACCTTCAGTGTTCGTTATGTACTTATACGTGGATGCAAACGTCGCTGACGTTAATTTTGAGCGCCCACTTGCCAACGTCCTGCTGAGAGGTTTTGGTGCTTGTCAAGCTTCGCATTGTTTGAAGCTGCACCATAGCGATTGCCTTTACAATAGCTATCAGAAGCAATTTTTTCAGGGTTTAGAAGAGTATCAAAGACACTACAGCGGTTTTCTTTGGCAGCCACGAATCTTTGTGAAGAACGCAAGCCAATTTAACGGTACTACAATACCTAGAACACAGACTTCGGTAGTGGCTGCCCTAAAGTGAAATAACCATTAGAGTGATCACTTTCAACAAGGTTCCATCGATAGATGCTTGATTACATCGAGGGTGCTGTCAACTCGAGAAGACGGCCCCGATGACGCGTGGTGGAGTTTCCAGCAGAAGATGATACTCGCCGTCCCGCAAGTGACATTGCGGATTCACCTTGTTTGTTTTGCAGTTATTCATGATGGACTTCATCGACTCTGGAACTTTGTTCCTTCCGCATTTGAGTGCAGCCAGATCCCGTTCTTCCTTGCCAATAATAAGTTCACTGCCAGCTTGCTACAAGTAGCACTTTCAGCTCATGAATCATCTTTTTTACTTTGTCACGGACTACGAAATAGTGACCAAACACTCTTCGCGTAGCAAAACGGCTGCACGCAGCTCCTTATTGGCGACTTATCTTCTGCTTATCTGTTTTGACCAATGCACCGCATTGCGCACTGATTCACTTCAAGACTGAGAGTAAATTAGCTTATGCTACTCCTTTTTCATGGGCCTTATTCTTGTCGCCGAGTTTCTTATCGAGCGCCTCCGCTGCAACTCGCTGTTCGAACTATAGGGAATAACCACTCCATGGCTACCTGATGGATCGTGCACGTCACCCGGAGCTCCATGTAGAAAGGAGAATGCTTGTAGACAAGTGAAGCTGACCGTAGGAATTGGGGCCGGTGTCCCTCGAAGCGTGAAGCACATCCTAGTTACTCCGTATGAAGTCTCACGATAAACACAAGACAGACGCGGACGGGATGCAAGAAATCTACAACTTACCTGCAAAATCCCCACAGCGGTGCACGGCATGCCGCACAACTTGTCTACCTGAGACGGAGGCAACTCCCAAAAGCTGTCGATATTGGAGTTCGTAACACAGCAAACCCTACAGACGACAAACAAACAAATGTCAGTGGAGTTGCCTCTGTCAGAGAAAAAACTGTGTTAGCGCGCCACTCGTCACCAGTTCGAGCGTTGTTCAGGCGAATGACACAGCTAGTCGCATCAAATGAATCCACCTTGCAGCTGTAAGCGTCTCCGTTGTGATCGACCAACTCGCCATCTTGAGTCGGCCACGCAAAAGTAAAACTGGTGAATCGCAATGATGTCTGTGAATCGCAATGATGGTTCCAATCTCAGATTGATGGATGTTCCACTTCAACTCTCCTATTCACATCGAACTATCACTATGGGGTACGTTCTGGGGGTACACGCGCATTGTGGACTTCACATTGTGTACCCCCGGGGTACACCGACTCGCATGGCTTTGAAGCCGGTCACTTTCTGGTTGAAAATCGCCCAGGCAGCTCGAGAAACGCGACCAAGTCCCTACGCGCCTCTGATTGACAACGATGCTGGCGCAGGCAGCTCGACGCAGCGCCCAGCTGGGCGCCACTCACAGCTTTGCCGCCACTGTACGTCGCTCGCCCCTCCTTGGCATTGGCCGAAAGCTCTAACGCTCCGGTTCCGTAAACGTTGCACCACCCGAATGCTGACGTTGCGACTGCTTTTGACGTGCAGAGAGGCTTCGGCCTCGCTGGCAACCGCTACCAGACGATGGTGAAGCCCGTGATGGCCGCCCCTGCCAAGACTACGTCGTTGTGGTCGCGTCTCGGCCTGCAGGCGAGCAAACCGACCAGACAGCCGCTCGTCTACTCCACGAAAGCTCGGGTTCGTGGGCAGAGCTAGCTGTAGAGTGATTGCAATGCGGTTGGCGTTGCTACATAGGTGCAACATGTAGTGCAGTGTGTTGACCATTGGTGGCACTTGTGTGGTGTGCAATTCTGCAGAAGTTCGCAGCCTCGACGGCCACGCTCGCGAACGTGGCGGCCAACCGCCCGGTTGCTTACTGGATCTTCGGCACGGCGGCCATGGTCGGCGGCATGATTACCGTCGGTGGTGCCACCCGTCTTACTCGATCGGGTCTGTCCATGGTGCAGTGGAAGCCACAGGGCAGTCTGCCGCCTATGACCCCGGAGGAGTGGCAAATGCAGTTCGAGATCTACAAGAAGTTCCCGGAGTTCCAGCAGCGCAAGAACATGGTAGGCAATAGTGCTGCATTCGTATCGGTACTATTGTTGCAAAGGTTATTAACGCGAAGCTTTTTGTTTGATGTGGAGTAGACCGTGGAGGACTTCAAGGGCATCTTTTGGTGGGAGTACGGTCACCGTATGCTCGGCCGCACGGTGGGTCTAGTGTATACTGCTCCATTGGTTTACTTCATGGTCCGCAAGCGTCTGCCGAGGGAGCTGTACAAGCGCTTCGGTGTGCTGTTCGGACTGGGTGCAGCGCAGGGAGCTGTCGGCTGGTGGATGGTGCGCAGTGGTCTGGAAGAGCACGGCCATGAGCAGCTCAAGAAGCGCAACGAAGTGCGCGTTAGCCCTTACCGTCTCGCTACCCACGTACGTACTCTGTTTCGATGAAGACAACGATAGCTGGAGGTTGGCGCTGACGGACATCTCATGGCGTGCTTATTTGTTTCTGTCAACAGCTTGCATTTGCGTTCACGACGCTGGGCGTTCTTCTGTGGACGGGTTTCAACCTGGTTGCGCCCCCGTCGCACGCCGCGATGACGCGCGAGATGATCTCGCCGGACGTGCTGAAGCAGGTGACGCGTATCCGCAAGATCCTGGGCCACGTCTCGACTGCTCTCGGCTACACGATTCTCTCGGGTGCGTTCGTGGCGGGCATCGACGCCGGCATGGCCTACAACACCTTCCCCAAGATGGACGACCAGTGGATCCCGGACGACCTGTTCGCGATCGAGCCCAAGTACAAGAACTTCTTCGAGAACGTGCCGCTCGTGCAGCTGGACCACCGCGTTCTCGCGCTGAGCACGCTCGCCGGTTTCGGCGGCGTGTACGGCATGGCGCGCCGCCAGCACATCTGGAGCCAGCTGCCGCAGCAGTCGCGTAACGCGCTCAACATGGCGCTGGCCGCCGCCGGTGGCCAGGTGCTGCTGGGCATCACTACGCTCATCAACTGCGTGCCGATCCCGCTCGCCGTCTCGCACCAGTGCGGCGCGATCGTGCTCATGACGGCCACGCTCTGGTCGCAGCACACGCTCAACTTCGCCAAGCCGTTGAAGAAGGCCGCCCAGGCTGCTATCAAGGCCGCCCAGGCTGCTATCAAGGCCGCGCCCAAGACACTGTAAGCGCTGCAACCGCTGGGCGATTGCACGTCCAAGGACTACCGGGTGAGTGAGTCATCAAGCTTGCTAGAGAATACACAAAAGCAAATCCTTTTAAAAAGCACAACAAACAGCAAGTAAACATACTGTACACAACTCGCACACCATTTCGACGAGGAGCTCCCCTTCAAATCCGATCGACTACTTTACCACCTGATACAGCACCCAACCTCCCGGTGCATTTCGACAGTAACGGAGCGAACGTCACCATGGACGACTCCGGTACGCTTGCGCTCCCTGCTCCTGCCGGTTGCTCTCGACCCTCCTCGCTGACGTTGTAGCCATGTCTGTGTCTAATTCTCGTCGCGCCAGCCTCCGCGGGCGACCGTCGGGGCATGTGGTCCATGATCAAGGAGGGCTACGAAGGGCTCGTGAGCACCGTGATCCGCCCCCTGCGGGCGCAGTACGCCCCCTCCGAGCTCGGCCCCAAGCGCGCGCAGATCGGGGACGTGTCCGTGCAGCGCGTAGACCTCAAGCTCAAGAACCCGGCGGGGTACACGCTCGAGTGCAGCTGGTGGAAGCCGCGCAAGACCAAGAACGGAGACGCACAAGAGCAGGACAAGCGCCCGTGCATCGTGGTGCTGCATGGCAACAGCTCGTGCAGACTCGGGGCCCTGGAGATCGTCATGTACGCAGTGCCGGCGGGCTTCACGGTGTTTGCGTTGGATTTCTGCGGCTCCGGGCTGTCCGAGGGCAAGTACGTGTCTCTCGGCTACCACGAGCAGATGGACATTGCGACGGCCGTCAAGTACGTGCGGAAGACGGGGGAAACCTCGAGTTTGTGTCTCTGGGGACGCAGTATGGGCGCAGTGGCGGCGCTGCTCTATGCGGGAGAAGACCCGTCAGTGAACGCCATGGTGCTGGACTCGCCGTTCTCCAGTCTGCCGAAGCTAGCGGCGGAGCTGGTGGAGGATGGCAAACTTGGCGTGCCGAAGATCGCGGTGAAGCTGGTCATGCGACTCATCCGACGGGATATTAAGAAGCGAGCCAAGTTTGACATGTTCAAGCTGAAACCCATTGCTACCGTCCACAAGTGCGCGGTGCCGGCGTTCTTTGTGGTGGGACTGCAGGACGAACTGGTGGGGCCGCACCACGTGGAGTCGCTGTATAAACTCCACAATGGACCGAATCAACTGTTCAAGTTCCCGGGCGGACACAATAGTCCGCGGCCGTTCAATTTCTTCATCCAGGCGCTGCAGTTTCTGCGAGTTATGGTGGGACTGATGCCGCTGCCGGACGATCTGTCAACGTTTGATCTCTCGCCGGCGCAGCGACAGCAAGTGCAATCTGGGAAACGTGACAAAAAGGTGTCCCCGAAGCGCAAGAAGCCGTCGAGAGTGTACAAGAATCCGCTAGAGCCGGGTGTATCGATTGAAGCTGTGCACAAAATGTCTATTAAAGAGCTCAAGCAGTGCATCGATCGCGCTGGATACAGCGATGTTACGTGCATTGAGAAGAAGGACATGGTGGATCTCGTGCTCAAGCTCTACGCTCGCTATAGGAGGTCCAGCAAACAAGCAGCCGACGATAGACAGCCGGCCGTGACTGTTTCAACGTCCGAAGAGGAAGAGACCGACGCTACGCCTGCCAGTAAACCCAGTCCAAGCGCCGTCTTTGGTACTGAAAGCAAACCAGCGCCGTTAGACACTTCCACAGCAGGAAAGCACTCGGCTACACCCAAAGATCGTCGTCGTAGTGAAGGCTACGTATTTCCTGCAAGTGAAGGTGCAGCAGCGGCAGCAGAATCACCGAATTATCTTGCTTCGATGAAGAGTACCACGTCCAGCATTCTCTCCGACGCCGAATTGGCTCGACGATTGAGCATCGATGATTCTAGTGACGTGGAGGACGACTCGGACACGGACACGGACAAGCCCGCCAAGTAACTGGTGCGGATGCTGTCGAGCTTGTGACCCAGGGCAATGGTGATGACGATATATAGAGGGTGGCCAGCCTGTTTGCGTCCATATTATTTGTGCAGTTGGAGGTGAATTAGCGTCCTTCATCCTGAAAAAAGCACTACTTCTCCTCGAACAACTGCGTAAGTGCCTTTTGCTGAATGAGCAAGAGCCTCGTGCTTCTCAACTGGAATGAACGACATTGAGAATTTGTCTCCTCTTCGGAGTTCTCTTGTGGCTATTCGCTGTTCTTGCCGGCTCGTGTGAAGATGGAGCCGTCAGGTGCACCTCGGCCACGTGTACCAGCCGATGAAGGAGTTGCTCGAAGTCCGATACATACGTACGACAGGATCGTGTACTACGACTTCCAACGCGTAGTTCGCGAGTTTGGAGCTGCACGCCTCCTGGCGGTGCGGCCTCACAACGAAGAACATACCTCGTGTAGTGGCTGCACGACATCCGGGCGGCAGGATGCTCTACCGAAGCATTCATTGGCCCGACAGCAAACGGCCATGTCGCCATCGCGAGGACGTTCTATCTCGCAGAAGAACGTTGGCGAATTTTTTTTTTCATATATGCAGTATAGTTTGTACTTTGACGTAGTTGTCACTTCTTGAGGTGGTTTTTGGGCTTACATCGCACGGCGCGAGTCGTATTCAGCCTGGATTTCCTCAGCGGACTTGCCCAACGTCTCGGGGGGACTGCAGTGCCAGGAGGTAGAAGATCGCAAGAAGCCACACGAACGGTACGTATGCGTAGTCGCCAAGAAGTCGGTGTCAACGCGATTCGAGTCCGGGAACCTGGCGGCGGTCATCACCCACACGAGCGGGCCGAGCGTCACGCCGAACACGACCACGTGCAGTGTCGTGAAAACGATCCAGAGAGCAGACACGTCCACAACGAGCGCCACCGTCATGCCGATGGCCATGACGACCAAGCCCGAAAGACCCCTACAGGATCATGTTGCGGTTGCCAAAGCGGACAGCGAGCACACCCGGTGAAGAACAAATATTGATGAAGTCGATGACCAACGTACCAACGCGCGAATCTGAAATACCGGCGTCCGAGAAAATGCTGTCCGAATAGTAGAAGACAGCGTTGATACCCGAAAGCTAGTGACCTCACGAGAACAAGATGGCACCGGTCAACTGAAGGCGGTAGCGCGAGGCGAACATGGACTCCTTGGCGGGCGGCTCGTCGGCAATCCTGCCCTCGGCCAATTGTTGGACACCTCAAGCCACGAAAGCGCCGTGCCCACGTTTTCCTCCCCGTACAGCTGCGCGATGACCACGCGAGCTTCCTCGCGGCAGTTCTGCGTCTGAAGCCACGCCGGGCTATCAACGCTGAGCGACGGGGCCAGAAGCAGGAACAAAAACAAACAAGACGCACGGGAACGCAGCCAGGTAGTGCCACCCGCTGCTGGAGTTCGCGAAGAAGAAGCAAATGGTCGGGAACAGGAAACCGATCGTCGTCGAGATCTGCCCAAAGTGTTGCGTATGTGCGGAGGCGACAATTCGTTACACGTAGGCACCGATCGTTCCCGTGGCAGTACCCGATGCCAATCCGGACATCAAACGACCAGCGGCGAATGCCCAAACGTTGGAAACGGCAGCCTGGATGACCCCGCCGACAATCATAAAAACGCAGATCAACACGTTCTAGTGGCCGAGTTTGTCGCTGAAGTGGCCGCGATCCGATCATATCACCGAAGATCCATGTGTTCACGTGTGGCCCGAGAACATGAGGCAAGTGCGGTCCGCAACTGGAGGAGCATCGCACTCGGACGTGGTGTTGAACTGCGACAGGTTCATCTGCGAGGTGGTGTACAGTAACGTCTTGGGCTGGTGCGGGAGTGCTGCAGCCTTATTGATGTCGTCGAAGGCATTGGTGTGGATGTTGGTTCCCCTGGTGGGGGTGTTGGCACCCTCAACGTACACGGCGTCAGCCATAGCTGCTTGGTGTCTTTTGAACAAGTTTCTTGGGTTCGAAAGGCAGTCGACTGAGGTAGCTGCAGGAAGTTGGTGGTGGGAAAAGTGGCAAATGAGGATCTGTACAGTAGTCGCCGCTTTTTACTCTTTGTCGCGGCGATTTCGTGCCAATGCTTGGTGGTGAGCACAACACGCACTTGAGTTAACTTGTGAGCCTTGGCCCGCTGGAAATATTTCCACTAGTCAGTCTCTTTGAAATGCCGCGTGACAGCACTTTGTCGCATTCTTGATCGATCACTGCTGATGCACGCGGGCGGGGAGTTACTGCTGCTGAATCCCAATCAGCACAGTTTAAGTGAGAAGCTCCACTGCCGTCGCTGGCAAGCACACGAGCAAAGCTGTAACGACAAGAACGACCTTCGAAGCACTTTGCATCGCCAACCACTTTGCTGCTGGATGGACGTTTGAGATGGAGGCAACGCGTTACGGAGAGTAAGTACCCTGAAAGCTTGGGATGCAGACGAAACCTACCGAACGACTGCGATGACAGCCACGACGGCCTCATTCCGGCCAGATAAAAAAATTCCATTGGTACCGCAGCAAACTACTTGTACGAATGATATTACAGCCACATTAGATGCTGGTCGGGGGCTAAGTTCCAAGAAGACGGACGATCCGTTTCAACGACCGTTAGTGCGTACGAAATTCTTGGATAAATGCTGTGGCGTTCGCTTTGTGATATCCGTCACCACACCATGTAACGTGCTTGGTGATGGCTAGAATTAGCCCGAGGACGTGAAATATCTGGCAGTTCGTGCCTCGCTCATTATTCGATTTGCCTCTAATCGATCACCTCGCCTTACCTGCCTGTGATCTTATCGGCCATCGTCAAGAGTACGAATCCGTTGGAACGGCACTCGACCACCACTTTCCAGTCATCGAGATCACTGGAAATGGAGGGCTACTTGATTCGCGTACCAGTTGAAGCGTGCTTCCCGGATTCGCTTCCTGCGTGGAGGCAGAGATCCGATGCTGGCGACCCGGTCTACTCTCAAATGCTCTACTACATCGTTGCAGAAGGTTATTTGCGCGGCTACGAGTCGCCAGATACTCTCGACAGCCCCGTGGAATCGTTCCAGCTCACAAGCCATCGCATCGAGGTTAACGCTATGTACTCGCTCAACATATTCGAGATTAAAGCACGAGCTGTCAATCTGCCGCCGTCGCAACAATTCGTAGAGGACGCTTCAGGCTCGAGCTCAGACAGCAGTGATGATGACCGCGATAGCAGCACGCAACGAGGCGAGTCAGCTTCGTTGCACGTGCCTCGAGTCGCTCTTTCATCGAATTCGCGAGCTGTGAGCGGCAGCTACCATGTCGTCTTCTTTGCGCCCAACAAAGAGCTGGTCAAGAAATGGTCCGTGAAGCTGTTGAATTGGAATCGTTACGTCTTTAGCTCCTGCGACGATCTCGATGAAGCTGGACTCGAGCTTTCTAAAGCCGAGATCATCGAATCCCTGCGTGTGGTGAACGCTGCCGACCGATTTCTGAGATTTGTGCAGTTACGGACAACTGAGATCGCCTCGACGACGACCGATAATTCAGCGAACGCCCCACTTTTTGCCCACGAAGTCGACATGATTCCTGCACCGGTCGACACACTTAACATTCCAATCAGTACTTCGAGTACTGTTACGCCGACCGAGACAACCCAAGCAGCCATCGAGTATGCAGATGTCGTAAAACCTTCCGATGTACTTGCACTGCCGTTAAAGCCGTGGTGGGTAGTCCCGTTTGGAAAGACGAGAAGAATTTCGTCGTACTCTCTAAGGTGTTAATACAAATTGGCGGCTACGGAGCAGGGCGTCAGCCTGCAAATTGTAGTTGAACGCTTCCTTCAACGTCGTTCGCCTCAATGAAGTGGTAGTTCAGTCTTTGCGAGTATGTGCCAAGAATCTTGAACTCCGCTGTCTGTTGTTGCTCGGCATCTTCATCTTGCACAAAGCCATCCGTTGCATCGGTTCCGTTTGTATACGTTTGATCCTCTACGGGTCCGATAGAATCCGTAGGGATGACGCGATAGGTCATCTTCATCGTAATATGTGCACTAAGAGGTGCTTCTGAACTGGGCATTTTCGAAATATTGATCTCAATCGGCTCCATCGATCGTGCATCAGGACAGATGCAGAATCTCTCATTACCAAACAAGAGGTGCAAAGTATCAAGGATGTCACCTCCTCCATGAGTGCGTGAACTGCAGATGATCACCTGGCGCGCGAAGCGTAGTGCTGTCATTTCTTTCGCTGTCACAGACATCGAGGTGACATTTTCTCCGGGGGATGACTTGGCAGTGAAATTGCTCCGCTCTCCTCCCGTGCATCTCAAAATCTCGAGTGTCAGCGCGAGGATATTAGCTTCCAGCGAAGCGCCAGCAAGCAATAGACCGTTGATCTTGACTCGATCCCGTTGCAGATCTTTCAAGGCTTGGCTGAGTGTCCACGATTTGTACCGTTCAGCTCGCGCTGTCCCGTTCAGGCGGTCAATCTGAGAATACAGCGAGCGCAGCGGGATTATTAGCGAGTTCTGGTCACGATTAGTTGTTGAGGACTGCGCCAGTATCTCCATCCAAGTGATCGAAGGATTCGAATTGCCGGTTGATTCCTCAAATGTCTCTGGCTCAGCTTTTGCCGGTTCGCCGCCATTTAGCTCGCGCATTCGCGCAAACAACTTGCTCTGGCTGATTTCAGTAGAAATCAATCGTGCCCACAACATTGCGTCCGCGGCTGTGCTGACATCTAAGACCAGCCTCATCCTGCCGTTTGGATCGAAAAACGCGAAGGCGTTGCGATGCTGCTTCTCTGAATCCTCATCTTGCATACTTTTTCTCACAGTCCAGTCGGACTCCGACAGATCGATCTGGCTCAGCGGGCTGTTGTCTTTCAGGAAACGCTGGCTTGCTTCCGATACAATTCCGTCACGTTCGCGCCCCAGCTCAAACACAAAGTCTGCACAATGAGTTCGGCTCGAGAAGAAGTAGAGCGTGTGGTTATCACACAAACAAGCGTACTCCTTACGCTGTGATCTCCAAAACGTTCCCCACTCCGCAGTAACGACCCATCCCTCTAAAATAATGGTGACACCTCCATCTCTACCAGCAACATCCCATGACAGTCTGCGAACCAGATTCTCTCTCGTATCTGCTGAAGCTGGGGGCATACCAGTGCATGAGCCAACGTCCGTGCGCGTCAGTGCAGTAACCATCGTCCTCGCTAGAGATAATAGCTTGTCAGCACTCAACGTGCTTCCGCTCAGTATTGCGTCGCGGAGAAAAAATACCAGCTCTCGGACATCCTTCTGAACAAGGTGTATGTGCTCGATCAATTGCATCCCCGCTTGAAGAAGAATGCGCTCCGCATACTTACGCATTTTGGGATAATGTTTACGCTCTTGGAAAACAGGAAACAGCAAAACCCTTCGTCTGTTTCGCGAAGTAGGCTGCCTTCGCGCTCCTCGCCTTCGTAGAGCCGATCGTCTCACGCTCGAATGCTGGATTAGCTCCTTCAGTCTCACCTCTGGATGGCGATCTAGTACTGCTGGTGCTAGCGGTTCTGATGTTCCAGCACGATCCTGATTAACCTGCCACATCGGAATTAAAGCCGTCGACACCGGCCGAACTGCTTCCGCCATCTTGTGAGAGGGCGACTTAATAATGATCGGCGAAATCCTTCGGGATTGCCGAAAATTAATCTCAGGAATCCATTCCGAAGAGTGTGAACCAGCAAGCTGGAACTCCAGAATGTCAAGTTCTTCCACTTCATCGACCACCAGCGATCCAGCTTTCAGTTCTATGCAATCAAGAAGCAGATACTATTCAGTATTTGACATGAAAATTAGCCGCTTGTTCACCGTTTGACACTTTACCTGATTCAGTACGAACAAGACTCAGCTGTCCTCGAGATGTACTGGATGTAGATCCTTTAGAATGCCAGCCCGAGCCCAACTCAATAGCCGGATCGGCGTCACAGTTGTTGTCACCGCAAGAGACGTCTCTGTTTCTCTCGACCCCATTAGTTTTCTGGAAGCTGCTGCGCTTTTCCAGCATCCTCACTAGGTCCGCTACAGTCGTAGTTGCTGCGCACTCCATCCGAACAAGCTCGTCCGTCGGGAGGACCACCCTAGAAGAAAACCACGCAGAGCGTTTAGATCAACCCGACGCCCGTCCACCCAGGAGGCACTCACCTCACACACGTAGTCGCCTTCATCGTTGATATCAAGAGCTGTTGCGCCGTCCTCACCTCCAAATCTTGCTGCACCACTGGGAATTCCGTTTCATCAACCAAGCGCCGCTACGCTAAGACTCCCCCTAGCGTCTCCGTTAGCCCCCCTGAAGAGTCACAAACTAAACTAAGCCCATTAGGCTCCAACTCGACGTTCGCCTTCCTTCGTCTTATTGATTTTCTTGCTAGTGCGGGATGTAAGCACTCCCAAAGATGTCTGGGGTTTCTCGCACAAGGTCCCAGACCCACGGTTCGTCCTTTTTCGGATTGTAGGTAGTCAAAGGAAAGCTGTACGGTAGTGGCAGCAGCTCTGTTGGCCTGCTGTCGGGTCCTTCAACGCCGGAATGTTCAGCCGCTTTACTCCCAAGCGTCACAAGACGTGGCAGATCTCCATTGCTTTGACACACCAACAGTGGAGGAAGGAACATGACGCCGAGCTCATACGACCGGATCATGAACTGAGTCTTGTTCTTCTGAAGTGCCCCCCACGCCGCCTTGCTCAAGTTTGAGCTGCTCAAGATGGCCCAGTCTAGCTCGCCTCCTCCCTCGTCGCTCGGGTTAAAACGAGCATACGACTTGATGTGTGGCATGGCATTTTGCCGGTGAAGCTCCGACGGTGGCGCCCACTTTCGAAGATACTTGTGCAAGAATGGCTTCATGTTCTTCAGTGGGCAAGGAATTGACCGCCCAGAGTTCCACCCCTCAAGTGAATTCCGCTGGAATGACCAACAAAGCGGCATTAGCATACATGTATCTGTCATGCCCGGAAAAGCGAGAGGAAAACCGGTCAGATTTAAACGTACCACATCCTCGACGGAAGGCCAAATGATATACAGTGCCTGAATAGGCATGGATGTTGAGGAGATGTTCTTCTTCCCCGGCAAAAAACTCTCTGCAAACTCTCCGAAGAGCCATTTCTCGTCAAGCGATCCGAAACTAGAGAACTGTGTAGACAACGTCAGTTTGACGCTTGTACACTTCAATCCCAGTGCCGCCATAAATGACAGCAGTGATCCACGAACCTGACAAATCAACGGCTTGTCTGTCGGAGGGATTTTGTTCATTTTCAGAAGTCTGCGGAGGAATGACACAACGCAAGTGAGACACGAGTTGCCGTAAGAGCGCATCTCTCCAAAACGGAAGACGTAAAACGTACCTGCGCACACGGAGATGCCCGTACTTCTCCATCTCTGCCGTCCACACGCAAAACACGCAGCTATAAACATAATTCCTCAAAGAAACCACCACACAGACTTCCTACCTTTGCCTTTGTGCACCCCAGGAACCGATGGAACCAAAGCAACCCTCGCAGTCGAGAAGTCAAACCGCTTCAGCTCTCCGCTAAACAGCTTGACCGGTGCTCCAAGCGACGATAGGTAATGGACCAGATCCGCCTCAAACTCGTTAGCACCCGCAGAGCTCCCCACCACAGCCTCCGTCTCCTCTTCATCCTCACTGTCAGCAAGAACCTTCAGGCCAAAGTCCTGGTACCACACACCTTGCGTCTTTGTATTCCAGTCGTTCGACAAGAAGTTGGCCGTGAAGATGGCCACCCGCGCCTTCTCCGGGTACAGCGCCACCAACATCTTGGTGTGGTGCGTCCCGTACGGAATTGGCAGCGTCGGGGCCACGGGCGTCACATTGGAGTACTCCCGACACTCCTTCGTCATCCTACAGCCACAAGCCACGAGCCACCGAGGACACATTAGTCTCTTCAAATGGCCAGCTTCCAGTCCACAGCAGCAGAGCCTCGTACCCTTGACGATCTCTTTCTCCATGCACCAGCAGCACCGGCACATCGCTCAGTCGCGGACACTCGGCGAACAGCCACGGGAGGTCGAACATGTAGTTGGTCAGCAAGCAGCGCGAGAATTCCCCCTCCAACAGGTCGCTCAGGCTCTTGGCGTGCACTGTGAAATGACAGATACACAGTGAGTTGCACGGAGATGACACACAGGGGACGTTTTGACGCACGGTTGTGAGCGGGAGGAGCATTCTTCAGCCGCGTCAAGTGGAAGCCGAGCGCGGGGGGAGCAGCATCTGCAGGTGACGCAGCACTTGCCGCGTCTGCGGCGGCGGCTTCCTTCCCTGCGAGCTTCTGCCGCTTGGGCGCGCGCGCATCGTCCGCCATCGGATGTGGAAGTCACTTCAACCGTTACGGTCTGTTTTCGGGATTTATTTTCGTAGTAGAAAAAAACGAATTTAAAATGGAGAAAAATACCCTACCCCGCGAATTACAGCCGGGCGCGCAACTTAAGCGGATGCCCAATTTTGGGGAGAGTGTCCCTTTTTTTTGAGAATCAGGGTCCCATTTTCGACCTTTAGAAACGCATATTCCTAAACGAACGCACATTTCTAAACGTGTAACGGTCGTGTTACAGCCGGGCGCGCAACGTAAGCGGCCTTTCTAACACCGGCAACATAGTGCGCGGCAGCATTACTGGACACTAAAATCGTGTTTAAATTCGGGCTTAGTTAGGAACAGCGGCAAAATGCAGTCGGGAGGAGCAGGAGGAGACGTCGACCGCGCGTTGAGCAGCATCCGGGCGCGCGCCGACCACCTGCGCCACACGGTCGCGCGCCTGGAGCACAACTTGGCGTGGAACCCGGCCAGTACCTGGTAGGAGCGCGACACCGTCGCCCCCAGAGCGGTGCAAAGTGCACCCTTCCTCACTTCCTGTGTGCTCTCGTTGTGTGCATTGTCGACGGCCAGGCCGGAGCTGCTCAGTCAGTACATGGTGATCTCCAAGCAGCTGGAGAACATGAACGAGGAGATCCCCGACCTGGTGCAGCACTTCGCCTGCGTGCCGAGGATGTCGACGCCCAACCCGGCGGACATCCCGCTGCTGCTGCGGACCCGCGAGGACCCGGAGATGGAGGACGAGGACCGGCAGCTCATGGCTGACAAGCCCCGGGAGAAGAACACGGAGGCGCTGCAGAAGCTGGTGGTGGCGCACAACGACGCGGTTGAGAGCCTGGAGGAGACGTTCAGCGAGATGTCGGACGGCCTGCTCAAGGCCATCCGAGTCAACAAGTACGTGGTCAAGTCCAAGCCGCAGAGCACACAGAGCCAGCAGTTCAAGTACATCGAGTCCGGCACGTACGAATAGAACGGAGCGGCGAGAGCTGCAGGTGGAGCTACAGCAGACGAAACCTTCTTAATGTTACTTAGTTATATTCTGTTGTTACCGGTCACTCAGTCCTCGGACGAGCGGCTGGTCTCTAATAGTGTATCTCGCTTGGCATGCAGCGCTGCGAGGGCGCTCTCAGCGCTAATGTACGACGGCACCATCGACTCGGTGTACCGCAATCGGTTCCACGACGGAAGGAACGGCAGACCCAGACAATGCAGGTGCAGGTGCGGCACGGACGCAAACGGCGAGCGGTGGAAGCCAAACCTGAAGCAACAACACGGATCAATTCGTCGAATTAGCGCTGAGCACGACCACCGCTCAGAACTGCAGCGGAACTCGTTTGGGTGCAGCACTGAGGCTTCCTGCCACCGTACCGGCAGTCCTCCTTTTCAACGAAGCCGTCTTTCGCCAGAATCTCCTTCCCTGTCAGCAGTATGTGCTCCACTGCAGCATTGCAGCAACAAATAATTAGCACCACAGCTCACGGTCAGATGCATCGTCAGACTTGACGCTTCCGTACGCAAGTCATAGTGCGCCGGTGTGAGGTTGTCCACGGACGAAATGTGCTCGTGCGGGATCACCAACACGTGCTTCTTGGCGCGCGGGTTGTGGTCCAGCATGGCAATCACCTTGGCATCCTGCGACAGCAGCAGACACGGCAAGTTGAGCATTCCACAGCGTCGCGTGAATTGGTGCTCCAGGTACGCGCTTCAAACGCCAAAGCAGAAGGCTGCGATGCCGTTGCCAAAGCGCTCCTACCTCATAGACGATGTGGTTCCTCGCCCGGAGCGTCTCGCAGCAGAACGTGCACGCTCGGACGCCCCTCATTCGGAAATAGGGATACCGGAAATGTTTTTTTGGGTTTAGGGATAAAAAGCCCGCCCACCCGCCAATAAGAAATAGAGGAAAATTTGGGCTAAACTATGTAAAGCACAAGAAGGGCATCTGAGTGGTCTGATGTGCTGCCATTCCACAAATGGTCTTCTCGTGCACCATCTGCCAGCGCCTCTTTCGTCACGCCGCCTCTGTTAGGCGGCACAACAGAAGGGCAATATACTTTTCGCGGCGATTTCCTGGCCAAGTTCAAGAGAGCCGCCGGCACCGCCGGAACAGCCGGCGCCGGGAACGGCGGCGAGAAAGGGCCCATGGACCCGTTGCAGATGCAGTGCTGACAGCAGCAGTTGCGGCAGCGGTGGCGGCCCCAGCAGCGGCAGGACCATTAAACCCTGACACGTGCCCCATATGTTGGGGCCAAATCAAGGAGGCCATTGCGTGCGGGCGTTGCCGCAATGCGTTTTGCCGAGCATGCATCCACGCCCACATCGACGCGAGAGGCATGGCTGCTGTATGCCCGACCTGCAGGCTTCCTGTTTTCCCGGGATCTCCAGACCCCGGCTGTCTCATTGCCTCCGCCATCAGTTCGACGCAGACCTGTAGACGAGGACTGGTGGTGGCTTGAGGGACCAGACGCTTCAGACGAGAGCGCCAGCGATTACTCCGAGTAATCACTCGAGGACAGGGATTACCCCTATTTCATTTTAGCCATGTAGAAGTTCTGCTGTCTAAACATAGGGTGGAGTTGAGCGCCATAGAGGATCATAAGAGCGAATCTTTCAACAGAGCAACGGTTGGACACATGTGAGGGCCGGGGTAGTCACCGTTTTGGCTGCATACATGAGGAGGGCCAGCGTGATTATCCCAAACTCTGAGATAAGCATAGTCATCTCCTTGAAGGTAGCGGGCAGCTGAAGAAACATCTTGTAGACGTCAGAAATTGGGCTTGTGTTTCTCTCAAACACCTTCTGGAATCGTGACAGCACACTGAGCAACGCAATTGCCTTTTCCAGCCGCGGAACGAAATCCTTAGCGCGCACCACATCGAACGCCATCCGTCTCTTGGCCTTCTGTTTCTTCGTCTTGGCCTTGAGGAAGTCTCTACTACTAACGAAAGCGTGCAGAATCGCCTCGGACGCCAACACAGACGCGAGGCACTTCTCTATCGTCCCCCAACGCGTGTCGGCTGATAGCACCAAAGCGATCTTGCCTTCAAGCGACTGTAGACGACGCAACTCTGCCCACAGCAACTGGTGCTTTCTGAAAAATTTGACCAGACTGTGGCAGTCTTCCTCCAGCGTTTTGAGCCACGGGAGCCTGACGACAAGATCCTTGACCGCCAAGTGGATGACGTGAGAGATGCAGCCGTGGAAAAATTTGTGCGGGTATTCCGCCTGCAGCGTCTGCCATACCAGCTGATTCGTGCTGGTGTTGTCGGTGACTACAGCAGCGATAGTAGCGAACCTCGCGGTCTCAATCACTCGTTTGATGTCAGCTGCGGAACGGGCGCTGTGCGATGTCGATCCGGTATACACGGTCTCCAGAAGATAAGTGTCTTCGCCGCAGATCAGAATGTAGTTGATTACACTCTTCCCATTGACATCCGTCCAAGCGTCTGTCGCCAGCGTGCACTTCTTCCCTTTCACTCGATGCACCATCAACAGCTTCAACTCCCCATACGATCCATCCAAAAGGGTAGTTGCGAGCTCCCATGCAGTCGGGATAACTACACCGGGGTTGGGGATCGTAAGCGCCTTAGCCAGAGCATCATATGATACCTTGTTGAAGGCCATTCCAGTGGAATTGAACCACAACGCAAATTGTCGCTGGAATGCGGTCAACTTGGTGGGGCCTAGGGCTGGCGGAAAGCAAGCCGTTATGGCCTTCGTCACGGGTCGCTTGGAGCACTTCCTCTTGAAGTGGTCGCGAACACGCTCAACATGCGTCTCGCCCAGCTGGTGGATGACCTTTTCGCACTTCTTGCACGAGACAATGTCGTCTGCCACGATGACATCATTCCAGACAGGATCCTTCCGTCTGCCGCGCTTAGTAGGACTCGGTGACGGCTGTTAAAACGCAGGGCTACGCTTCTGTCGTGTCGCTTGTCTACCCGGCGGTCGGGGAAAGGTGGCCTGGTCGGATTCTTGGTCAGATCCTTGAGCCAGCTGGGGCGAGGACGACCCAGCCTGAGGACGAGGGGCGCTTGCGGGGGAGGGGTAGGAGGCCAGATCGACGGACATCGAAAAGCTCACGCCGAACAGAGGGTGTATTGGGTGGGAGAGGTGCTTGGGTGTGCTCAAATTGAAAACTGAATTACTGGGCTTGTGCTGTATGATGAAAATTGGATGGCAGGCGAGAATCCAGCCGAATCGAACCGCGGTTTGATAACTTTGATAGCTTTTTGATATGCAGACAGCGCCCGAGCCGGTCTCTAGTCCTCGGTCCCGGTTCACTATCGGGAGCGCCGTAGGGATGATGTCATCCGGGCCAAAAAAACAAAAACCTAAACCCACCCACCCGCTGTGACTGTCACACCCACCCGACCAAATTTGAAACCATGGGTTTTGGCGAACCCTGCCCACATCACTGCGGGCTTTTGATTATTGGGACTAGCCGAGCGCCGCCGCTACACGGCGGAAGTGCTTTAGTTGGTACCCGTACCGCTCGCTCGAGAACTCGCTCCACTACTACACAGGGCTGCCTACTCTTCGCTGCGGCAGAAAGCGCCCCCGTTCCGCTCGCAGGAGCTCGCTGCACTACTCGCCGGCCTTGGTTACGAGGGCGGGCCCTTCGGCCCCGCTTGGCAGTTTTAGCCAAACGGGGCGCCGCCTCCGCTTCGCTCGGCAGCATTTTGACCAATGATTTGGTTTAAAGCGGCCACGCTAAGGTGCTTACACTCTAACAGACCGACGAGTTGGTCCAGTTGATGTTTAGAACTAGCCGAGTGGTGCCCGCTTTGCGGGCGCTGGGGGCAATGCGGGGTTCCAACCCGTTGCGCTCGCTGTCCCAGCTTGCTTAACTACTGAACAGTTCCCACCTTCGCTTCGCTCGGCGGGGGCCAATGCTTTAGGGCAAAGCTTAGTCATGAAATTTGAAATGAATGTTAAGCAGAGCTGCGCTACCTACTCAACTCGTGTCGAATATCTGCTCGATAGCGTTCGCGTCGTCGTCGTCGTCGCTGCCGTCATCGCCTTTGCATCTTTGCCCCAGTCGTCCTCGTCGGTGTCGTCACCGCCCCGCCCCGCCCCCCACGTCGCCGTCGTCGTCATGGTTGTCAGCTCCGTGTTTGTCTTCGTCGTCGTCGCTTTCGCTGTCATCCTAATCGGTGTCGTCTTCAACGTCATCCTCGCCGTCGTCGTTGCCGTCATCATCGTCGTTGTCGTAATCGTCATCATCGTCGTCGTCTTTGTCGGTTTCGTCGTCGACGTCGTCGTTGTAGTTTTCGTCGTTGTCGTATTCACCTTCGTCGTCGTCGTCCTTGTTATAGTCGTCGTCACTGTTATCGTCGTCGTCGTCATTGTTATAGTCGTCATCACTGTTATCGTCGTCGTCGTCACCACCTTCATCGTAGTCGTTATCGTTGTTATTATCGTTGCCGCCGTCGTTGTCGTTGCTGGTGTTGTCGTCGTCGTCGTCGTCGTTGCTTGTCTCGTCGTCACTTCGTGTTAATCACCTCCTCGTCGCTGTGCCACGGCGTCATTAAAATGTGTTGCATCACAGTGTTGGTCGTCGTTAAGATAGTCTGGGTCGCGAAGTACTCGTCGTTGGCAAGGTCGGGGTTTTCAATCGCCTATGTACATCGTTTCAATCGTTCGAGTACAACGCTGCAATCGTCCGAGTACAACCCGGCAATCGTCCAAGTACAGGGCATCAATCGTTCGCGTACATCGTATCAAGCGCCCGTGCACACCGCGTCACTCGCCCGAATTCGCGTCAGTCGCTCGAGCACATCATATCAGCTGTGTAACGGGCTGTTTGAAGTTACATAAGTAGGTAGATCTATATAGCTAAAGATACAAAG
>LGTU01000694.1:0-19804 GCA_001314425.1 Phytophthora pluvialis | reverse complement strand
TACAAGATAGGGTACTTATCACGCCTCTCTCCTCACCAATGCGACGTCGACATTAGTTCCTTCCGTTGTCATTGTTGTCGCCTCTCACTCACCTTCGGTCTGTATTCCTCGTAGCGAAGCTTGCAAGTTACCAACGCGCTGTCAGTAGTGTTGTAGTCGTCAGTCGACACAGAGGTGGCCTGTCGGCGCGACGACAGCGTAGCGAAGGAGAAGCTGCCGGTAGGACCTCAGTGGGGGGTAGTAGGCCGGACTAGTCGGCGGCAGAGCTGGAGTGCGCGCTGGAGCGGATGTCACCGACGCTGCAAGCAACTTGAGTGCGGAATGAGGAATTGAAGTTGCCTTTCGCGCGCAAATTGAGACCCGCGAGCGCTTCAAAATTGCGAGCTACAGTATAGCCACATGTTTTGAGTAATTTACATATATAGCCTCATGGTCCAGTTTCGTCGATGAAACTCGGAGTTGCGTCCGAGAAACTCGAGTTCAGAACTGTTCTATACTCGAAACTCAAACTAAACCGGACGAAACTAAACACACACTATTACTGGGTGTTTCCGATTCCGTTCGTCAACTTCACACTGTCGAGTATTTTGTTTATGATTTTTGTGTCAAGCTCGTCTTGCGGAATATTTTCGCTATCACGATCTGGCACAAAGAAGACATGATACCAGAGCAGGTTATACTCACTGTCGACTTCTTCGACACTTTTTACTTGGCGATGTGTGATGCAAACGTCGTCTTCAATATCAACAGTGATAGTGATCGTGACGGTTGACTTCGTACAGACAGCAGTCGACCTTCTTGAACTGCATCAGCGAACTCGAGATATTCTAGCGTGACTTGGAGGTACAGGCACGACACACGACGAAAGTAATTTACTCTCCACGGTGCGGTCACGGTGCTATCACTCTGAAAGGTTTGAAAAAAAATGCTGGCCAATGTTCAAGTACACTCCTGCATCTCCCACGAGGTGTAATCCGAAGGCAGAGCCCTGCTCAGCAAGATCGAGGAGGAACAGCACGTTTCATCTCGAAGCTCTCTTCATCGATCGCGCAGTAAAGTATCGTCATTTTTTTAAATCAGTGCCTCAACGGCTGTCAGTATTCATAAAATCTCGTACATCCGTCCAGCCTACGGAGAACGTAGTTCCCTGTTCAAACCTGGAGCACGCGATCTCCACAAAGTGTGCTATCGATAGCACCGACGCCAACGCGAACTTGAATATCCTTCACGAATCTCTCGAGGTGCTCTTCACTTCGGAGTGCCTCGTCCTCACGGAATACTTGGAAACATTCGTCCCCATTCTCTATGCAAGCTTCATCCTTGTCATGACTCACCTCCCAAGCGCACAATATCACACCGAAATGGAAGGAGTGACCACCGAGAATGTAAGCGGTAGGGTCCAGAACGTGTTCATCTACGCGGCGCTGGAGCTGGTGTCGTTTGCTGTGCTTGCCGTGATCATGTGGCAGAATTGTGCGATTCGAGCGATGTATCAGCTAGCTTTTGTCCTGGAGACGCAGGCACTGCTCGTGCAAAGCAAACTGATCTTGTGGGTGCTGATGACTCTGACTTACCGCGTCACTCACTTTGGTACGTACTTCGAAGTAGATCAGGATCATTTCCATGCATCATCTGATAAGACTTGCTAACAGATCTGTACTGTACTGGCAAAAACCCTTTAGGTATCGCGTGGATTGGACACTCCTACGAACTGTGAACCAACACGCAAACACACACACGCCATGAGCAAAAAAAACTCGATCTTCACCACATCTCCTGTATTGCTAGATTTCCCTGAGCCTCGCCATACCTCTGACGTTTTTCCTATTTGCAGCCAGCAGCAACCCGTGTCCGATGCGTGTCTCTATACTATACATCGAGCGGGGCCACCTTCCCAGCGATACGGACGAACAAACAGCGACACTTACTTAAGCGAGCTCCTTGTCCAGGCCGCGAAAGTGGGCTGGTCTGCGCACCCACGTGCGGGGCAGCACTTCCTCGTCCGTGGCCAGACGCAGCGAGCGGCTTTCGTCGCGCACGAGCAGGTGTTTCTTCTTGGTGGTGATGTCCTTGACGGCCAGACGGAACTTGGCCTTGCTCGCGCTGTTCTGGGGGTTGGCGAAGCTCTTGTGCAGCTCGATCTGGTTGTTGCCGGCCAGTCGCTGGAGCTCCAGCGCCTCCTCGGGGTACAGCTGGTCGGTGTGTCCGTGCTTGCCCATGCGGCGGACCAGAGGCGGGTAGCCCTCGAACTCGTCGCTGAGGAAGAAGAAGTCCGGGTTCCGGAACGCGTCCTCGTCGATGCCCATGAGCACGGCCTCCTCGTGCGCGTCCAGCGCGTGGTCCGGCTCGGTGGCCTCCTGCTCCTGTCGTGTGCGCTTGTTGAGGCGGGCGACCTCCTTGTCGTTGCCGGCTGCCTCGGCGTCAGCGAGCTTCTTGGCCTGCTCGTCCGCCTCCTTCTGGGCCTTGGCCTTGGCCTCCTGCACCTTGGCGCGGAACTCCTCGGGCGAGAGCTCGGCCTCCATGCGCTTCATCCAGATGATGGCCTCCACGCGGGGCTTGGACAGGTGGAACTTGCGCGCCAGCGTCGTGGACGTCCACCGCAGCGGGTTCTCCATGAACAGCTCCATGACCAGCTCGTCCAGCTCGTCGTTCTCCTCCACGCCGCCCTTGTTCACGTCCACGATGGCGTCCACCTCGATGTCTCCGTCCTGGCCCTCCGAGTCCGCCACAGCGTCGCCCTCCTCGCCCTGTCCAGCGCCCTCGCCCTCCTCGCCCTGCGTGGCCTTCTCCTCGTCCGCCAGCTTCAGGAAGCGCGACGGCGTCGACTCGCTCGACTCGAAGCGCACGGCACCGGAGCAGCGCGCCACGGCGCGGGACGCCGGTGCGACAGAGCACAGCTGCGACGCAACGCGAGCGCTGGTCAGAGCGCTGCGGCTGCTGCGGCGCGCCGCGCGCGCCAGAACGCGACCCCAAGCGTGCTGCATGTTTGCTTGATACGGTGTCAAAGTGAGCTGCCGAGTGGCAACGGGAGGCTCGGAGCCTTCCGCTCTATGACGCTACCAGTAGTGTACCGGTATGTTCGTCCTCAGATTGGCATCCGGTATCAGATCTATCGGAAGCATACCGGTTTCCCATAACTGTGGTGTATCGGCTCACTCACTTTACTGTACCCGCTCGCCATGATGCCCGTGAAGGCTTGGGCGGCGCGCTTCCTGCGGCGGCACCTGCTGCTGGCGCTCTTCCTCGTCGTCAGCTCCATCCTCTCGACCGTCGTGTATGAGGTGACCGGCGGCGGGAAGCCCAAGCCCTGGACGTACGACGCGCCGGAGCTCAACGCCGTGGACCTGGACGGCCCCGACCGCCCGCGCGCGCTCTGGACGGACGCCGACTTCGAGTGCGTGGGCTGGCGGGCCACGCACGACTGCGACCCGTACGGCCCGCGGGACGAGGCGCGCGACCGCGCGTGCGGGGAGCCCATGCCGCGCTCCTCGGGCTACTGCGAGGTGCGCAACCGCACGAGCGGCCAGACCCTGCGCGTCATGCTGGCCACGTGCAAGAGCTGGCAGTGGTACCTGGTGCCGACGCTCTCGTGCGACGACGCGCGGGGCTTCACGGACTTCAGCATCCAAGCTGCAGGCTACAGCCACCCGCCGCCCGAGCTGCCGCCTCCGCAGCCCGGACGGGCCCCGGACGAAGGTGACGCGGCGGACAAGAGAGGCATCGTCATGATTGCCTACCCCAAGGTGGTGGCGGGTCTGTACGCTATTGTGCGGACGCTGAGGTCTCTGGGATGTGCGCTGCCTGTCGAGGTGTGGATCGACCCGACGGAGATGAGGGCGAAGCATTCTGTGCTGGTGGAGCTCGTCAAGTACTACAACGTGCTGGTGCGCGTCATCAGGGACCCGAATGCGTCCAAGTTCCATGCCAAGCCGTACGCGATTTACCACTCCAGGTTCGAGAGTGTGCTGTGGCTGGACTCGGATAACATTCCTGTGCGCGACCCGACGTATTTGTTTGAAGCCCCAGAGTTTGTGAAGCATGGAGCGATATTCTGGCCGGATTTTTGGAGACCGTCGGTCGATACTCCGTTCAATGTGCAGCAGCAGAGCGCGCTGTGGGCTTTGCTGGATATGCCGTTTACGGATATGTTTGAGCAGGAAAGTGGACAGCTCTTGGTGAACCGCTCGAGGTCGCAGGAGGCGCTGAGCAAGCTCATGTTCTACTCGTCGCACATGCCACGACTGATCACGGACTGGCAGCTGGTGTGGGGTGACAAGGATCTGTTCCGGCTGGCATGGCTGAATACGTCCACACCTTTCTATATGGTACAGCATCTCGTGGCGTTGGGGGGACTTTACGACGAGGACAAAGACTTCTTCTGCGGCGTGTCGATGATTCAGCGTGATCCACAGGGTGACATAATCTTCATGCACCGTAACCAAGCGAAGCTTACAGGACGTCGCGATCAGAGGCCACTAATCACGCACCTGCAGAAATTCACGGGCGGCGATGGCACTGCGGCTTCACTGGCACGTGACCTGGACAAGTACCGAGTGCAATGTAAGATGCGGCGCCTGGGGCAGTACACGTGTTTCATGCTAAATCCACGTGCACCGGACGGCAATGGCACCCCGTCACTGACCCTCAGTCTTGAAAACACCAAATTCCTGCCAATAGAGCAGCACGCTATCGGCTTTTCGATCGAAGGTCGCGGACTCTTTAACAAAGAAGAAGAGGCCGAGGTTGCAAAGATTGAGGACGATGCGCAGGCAACGCAGGATGAGGAGGCTGCCGCAATTATTAGGGCGCGTGAACGATCAGAGAAACAGACGCGCGGAATGTTTGGTATCCTTGTGGTTGTCGCACTCGGTCTTTGGCTGCGATGGCAATGGATGCGGCGGTGCAGCAAGAGCCAACCCAAGCTCGAAACAATGAACTCATTAGTGACAGCGTCCGATGAAACGCCTCCGCCTCACGTAGCCCTGGCAGTAGATCCTTCCTCCCCTGAAACTTCTGGATCGTCGACTGCCGTGTTTTCAGCGACATCATATAATTCTCGACGACGCAACTCGTCCTTCCACCTTGACGACAAATGACTGAGGTATGCCAATACAACATAGACCTTTGAATGCCTAAATGATACTAGTAGTACTAAGTAGAAATTCCAAAAATGCGTAGATGAACGCATTCTGATTGATTCCACCGACGTTTTCGTTGGATACGTTTGTGTGGTATCACAAACCCTCGCTGATACCACGACTACCATCGAAGTCAACACCGGTCCCGTAAATAATAGGCACGGACGTATTCTGTGAGAACAAGTGCCTCAAGGTTTTGTGGAGATTTACAGTGTAAATTTTACACCCAAATGGCTTCCTTCTGTGAATGTTGTGGTGAGTGTCGATCACTAGGTGTGGGTGGGTGGCTTTACAAGCTTTGGCATAGTTGTAGATACTCTTCCCAGCTGGTCCATAGATGAAAGTCGGTTTTGACGAGTGGAGCCTGCCCTGTTAAAGGTTGTTTGGGCTGATCCCGGATCCTTTCGAGGCGTGTATTATAGGGCCTTCAGCAGACATGGCCTTGACAACAGCATTAAATCTCATCATAATCAAGCCGTTTTTGTATTGTATATACCGGTACTTTGGTTAGTTCATGCAGTTCGTAGTCAACCATCAGCACGGGAACTATTGTCGTGGTGGTCGACGGTGAATATCATTTGGTCGGGTATCACATCTTCCATTGCGCAACATTGCTTATCTTAAAAAAACGAGAAGCAACAGCAAGACCGTTTTCACTTGAAGTGCAACTTTCAACTTGGGTGCCTTGGCAATCCTGGCATGCAAGGTACCAGTAGTACTGTTTAATAGTCGGTCGGTGATATTGTATTGTTCGGGACTTGTTTTAAAGAGAATGCAGACTAATAGTAGCAGGGCGCCGTCTCTCGCTAGTTCTACCCCCGAGGCTGAGCTCTTCTTCCTCTGTTGAAAAAACTGGTAGACCCTGCTGCTACAATCTGAGTAGTTAAATCCTGTCGGTCCAGGACCTCGGCGCCGAATCGCCGGGTGCAATGGTAAGTTGTTGTCCTCGCTCTTCGTCTTCACTCTTCAGTAGAGCGTTCGGGGTTGATCTAGTGCACAAACTGCTGCTGGTCATCCGCCACGAAGTTCGAGTCGAAGTAAATTTTCTGGGGGCGCTGGAAGCCGTTGAAGTCCGATCCGGCAGCGCACGTATAGGCGCCCATGCTCGGGAACAAGATCCACTGTCCAATGTCCATCAACGGCAGCTCCACCTCCTTCATGATGCAGTCCATGCCGTCGCACGTTGGGCCCCAGAGACTAGCCTTGTGCATCGGGGTGGCGTCCGGCGAGGCGGCACCCGACATGATCACAGGCTGAATCGACGGGTGGTCGTAAACCAGGCAGTTGAACGAGGCGTACAAGCCGTCGTTCACGAAATACATATAGTTGGGTACTTGACCCGCAGCAGAGGCCGCGCTGGCGAGCACAGGCGGCTGGCCGGGGACGTCAAAAGTGGGCGCCACCTTGCGGCCGATCACATTGACGGCCAGCGTGTGGGTGGCCGCGGCGAAGAAGCGGCCAGGCTCCGAGATGACCTGCACACCGCTGCCCTGCGGGAAGTGGACGGCGAGCGACTTCTTGAGCTCACGGGCGCAGTCCTCGAACCGGATCGGGGCGTTCTCCGATCCGGGGAAGCCGCCGCCGATGTCCAGCAGGTTCAAGTTGAAGCCGATCGAGTGGCCGATGTCGAAGACCTTGCGGGCGCTGGCCACGGCGTTCGAGTAGGCCTCGACGTTGAAGCAGCCGCTGCCGACGTGGAAGCTGACCCCGACCACGTCCAGGTTGAGCGCCTTGGCGTGGTTGAGGATGTCCGGCACATCGTGCACCATTGCGCCGAACTTGGTGCCGAGGCGGCAGATGGAGTTGGAATCGTCCACGTAGAGCCGCAGCACGAGCTTGGCGGTCGGGTTGATGCCGTGGATCTTGCTGAGTTCGTCCTGCGAGTCGAACGTCATCATGTCGACGCCATTTGCCTGGGCGTAGGCGATCTGGGAGCCTTGTTTGCACGGGTTGGCGTAGATGATATCGTTGGCAGGGACGCCGTTGCCGAGCACGGAGCTGATCTCCGTCTGGCTGGCGCAGTCGAAGCCTGCTCCGAGGCGGGCCAAGCCTTCAATGAGCACCGGGTCCGGGTTGCACTTGACGGCGTAGTACGGCCGCACGTCGGGCAGGTAATGGTGCCAGAGCTTGAAGCGGTCCTCGATGGCGGCCGTGTCCACGACGTAGAAGGCGTCGCGCTGGCTGCCGGCGGCGTCTCCGAGGCCCTGGATCTGGGTCTGCAGCTGCGTCAGGATGGCAGCATTGAGCTGCAGACGCTGCAGCTCGGGCGGCGGCTTGGCGTTCGTGGAGGCCGTGGCCAGGTCGCTGGGAAGCAGCGTGGCGCGGGCCGCCTGTGTACTCATGCAGCGCGCGGCGGCGGATCGCTCGTGGCCGAACCTACTGGCCAGGCGCGACGCGCGGCTGACGCGGGAGCCTCGGAAGAGCAGAGCCATCTCGGCGGCGAGAGGGGGCTGGGCGGACGGGCGGGCGGGGAGCGGGCGCGGAGTGCGCAGGCGCGGACCAATTCGGAAATGAAAGCGAGAGCGGCGCGGTTTAACGGATGGAAATGGCAAAATCCCAACCGCCCGTCAGTGTTAGTGTTGCGATGACACCGCGGGGGCTTCGGCTCAAACACGGCGATCGGATCTTTGACTGGCGCCGAGTATGGAACCCGTGCTGATTGGCTGCCAGCCAGCCGTTACGGCCTTGAAGCTTTGCACGAAAAAAGAACTGGCCAATAAAGGCAACTAACTTACTTGTCGCGTCCTTTGCTCGGGTATCGAAGCGCGTCAAGAGGTTTCAGCACGAGGGAAACAGCCCGAGTCCGACACGCTTGCTCGCTCTGCGATCGTTTTGCTCGGTGCCCGTCGCACTGGGACGGGCTTCACGATTCCAAGCAGAAAATAGCGAGGGGGGGGCGTCGGTTTTGAGTTGTCGAGCGAGCACAGCGAGGCTGGCCCTGCTTCAAGGTGCCGCGAACGTGCCGTCCGGACTGCGAGAGCGAGGGCTGCAGTGCCAGCGCAGGTTGGTTTAAAAAACTTTGTGACAAAGTCGCATAATGTGTAGATTTTCCCGGTGCTGTACAACACCGAAAGGCTCGGAGATAACATTACCGCGTATCCGAAGTCTGAAGTTGAAGTGCGTATTGTGCACATTTCGTCTACAGAACCGCACCCCCAACGGCCCCAGTCTGATTCGTCTACTGATGTGTTCTTAGATATGTTCTTAGCTCCATGCGTGTTCCGTTCCCGGCGACGAGTTGCCCCCGCCTTAGCGCGCATCGTCCTTGGGCTATCATTTCCAATTCGTGCAGCAGCTAGCTACCCGTAGCGCCGGAGGAGAATGCTTGTCGAATATTTGAGGGAGAAAGCGGTTTCCAGAGTGTGGTGACGTTACCTATCGGAAGCCTGTCGTCCGACGCCGTCCCCATTAAAGCCACTGCCGGGCCCGAGCTCTTTGCTGGAAACTGCTCTCGCATTTCCCATCTACAGCAGGCCAATGAAAGCTGCGTCTTCTCGCCGTAGGCCTGGAATTCGAGTCCGTGGGACCAGAAATCCGTCGAACACCGTCGACGACGCAGACCAACGATAGTTTTGCCGAAATAAACGCGCGATCTACCAGCTACTTCGGTGCAGTTATATCTCTACGGCGAAAGGTACTCGCTGGCCTCCATCGACTCCTCCTGCTCTTCCATCTGCTCCATGCTGTTGCTCAGCTCGTCCGGGTCCTCGCCGCGCATCAGCTTCTCGAGACGGTCCAACCCTTGCAGCGCCTCGGTCGACCCTGGATTTAATCGCAGCGCTTGGTGGAAGTACTTGAGCGCCTCGGCGTACTGCTTGTCCATTGAATACACGTACGCCAGCTTGGAGAACACTTCTTCCCGCGGGTGGCGCTCGCCTAATGCGTGCAGCCTATTGAAAGCGAAACCAGGCATAACGCGAGTTAGATGGAATGTCTAAATGCACTTGACAGCAGTGTCATCAGGATGACAGCGTACCTATCGATGGCGCCGCGCAAGTCGCCCTCTTCGACCAGCAGATCAGCAAGCGCAAAATTGGTGGAGAGCTTGCGGGGCTCCATAGACAATGCCTTTTGCAGGGCCTGGCGGGCTTGCTCTCGGTGTTCCGAGCTTAGCGCGAGCACGCTGCCAAACAGTACAAAGCTCTGTGCCTTTTGCGGGAACAACCTCACAACACTCTTGGCAGTAGCAAAAGCCTCCTTGAACCGGTTCACACCAACAGCGTACAGGTCGCAGTAGCTGGTGATTATGCCCGTGTAGGCCTCAAGAGACCGAGAAAGGCGGCACGCCGTCCAGAATGCCTTCAACGCAGGCTGCGGCCGATGCATCCGGAGCAAGACTTCACCTCGTAGCAAATGGGCCGGTGCGTGACGATGTCGTTCCGCGATGGCGCGCTCGGAAAACTGTAGTGCTGTCTCGTGGTCGCCCTTGACGTCATTATAATACGCTGCAGCAAGCCATGACTCCGCGCACGTGCTGCTGATCTGGAACAACTCCTGCACCAAGTCGTTGAGGTTGGTACGGGAATTTCCTTTCCGCAAGCAGTTGGCATAGCAATCCATGTACGACAGGTTCAAGTCGTCCACTTGTCGAGCGCGTTTGAATGTTACGTGAGCTTGATGAAGCAGCTTCTGGTCAACCTCAAGAGCCGCCTTGCGCAGCAAGCAGTGGAGGTTCCTAGGAAAGACTCGATCCACCGCGTTGAATGAGTCGACGGCCGCTGTGAACACGATACACAACGCAAAACAGCAATACGATGCATTAGATCGCGGTCTACGAACAAAGTTGAGTTGGTCGTTGTGCTCGCACTTCGATAATTTCCGCGTTCGGCGCCCATGTGAGCCGCCACGAACTTCTGCATCCAAGTTGCGTCCACTTGAGAGAGACCTCTGCCAGCTGTCCTAGGTGCTGCTGCAACATCCGTGTAGAAGCGTTCAATTTCGTGCTGCCTTAGTGATGCCCCTGTCGACCGTACGCCTTCGCCAGCTTTCGCTCCTCCATCCGACCCTGCAAATGCGTCCGGCGATGCATCCTTTGCAGCCGCTAGTTCAGTGAGCGCAAGCACTGCCTCTAGTGCATACGGATTCTGTCGCAAGGCAGCCGTATAACTTTCCTCCGCCTTGTTCGGTAGCCCTTCGTTCACATACAGCTTCGCAAGCAGCAAATTCATGCTCAGGCTCCGCCCTTCCGGCGCTGTCGATTTCAACTGCGTCGCGTAATGGCATGTTACAGTCAATTCGTCTCTCACAGCAACCTTTCCACCTATCTCGCCCGCAACAATTGCATTCAATCGTACCACTTCAATGGCTTCGTGAACGCGCCCAAGCTGCAGGTGGCACCTGGCCACCTTGAGCTTCACCTCCAGTTCTTGCTCGTTCGTCACGACACTCGTACCTCTGCAACTATGGTAGTAATACCGCTACACCAAGTACAAACAGCACGCAGTGAGTTCTTCATCGCCTACTCCTCTCCGGCTATTGCAACTCACAATGGCGCGTTTAAACTCGCGCTTGGCGAGCATCAAATCTGCAAAAAGTCGCAGTGTCTTGGCGTGGAAAGCAGGCGACAGCCTCCTGGCGTCACTTGCCGCTGCTGCAACGTTCTCATCGTGTATCTGAGACAGGAAACTCTCGTCTGGCCCTGGGCGGGCGTCTCTCCTGCTTCTGGGAGCCTCTGAATCCGATGGGACCAGCGCCACGGAGACCAGCAATTCGCCCAAAATCTGGGCCGAATCCACGTCCCCGCTGAGAACGAAAAGCTCCAGTTGCTGCTGCATCATCTCGGCATCGAAACCTGCGGCCTGTCTGGCGCTGTCGCTGGCTGTCTCTCCTTCGTCGCGACTCGGAAGCGGTTCATCAGCACGCCGCTTCTTAGTGGGACGCTGCATTTCTTAAACTGCGTTAAGTTCGGCTTAAGTTCGTATGTAATGTTGACTTAGCTGCTAAGTCGACAAGTCGCCCATTCACTGGCAAGTCCGCCGACGTCCACAAGAGTACAATTACGGACCTGTACATCATGGAGGTCAATGACATGGTCTTCCTCGTAGTAGTGCAAGGATTTTGAAGGAGCTTTCGCGCCGTAAGACATCGGAACGGAACAACCACGTCACATTCTCACTTTATGCGTCTTCTCGTCCGAGCATACCTGCTACTGTCGACTGCGTGTGTTTTGATGGCCACTTCCGATCGTCTACAGCTCGTCGCTCTTGCGCTTGATGTCGAGCAGCTCGACGTCGAAGACGAGGGTCGCCTTGCCAGGGATCTTGGGGGGCGAGCCGCGGTTGCCGTACGCCAGGTCCGACGGGATCGTCAGCCGACGCTTCTCACTGCGAACACACACCGCAGCAACACGCAACGGGTTAGTGCCACTCGTCGATTCAAAAAGCCACAACCGCTCACGTACCCGATGCACATGTCCACAAGTCTGACGTTGCATCCCACAACATACATCACAACGCATAGCAGGTCACATTAGCCCCCTACTGCAGTAGCTAAGTCCATGGTCAGCTCAAAGTTAGTTGCACGCACCCTCGGTCCCAGCCCTATCTCACAGCGAACAAATTTCGTGAAGTCAGCACAGCGCAGCATATCCCAACAGCTAGCTACAATAGCTGCAGTACTACAACCCCCCAGCAACAGGAATGGATGACCGACCTTGATGACGCGGCCGGCGCCGAGCGGGAACTCGAAGGGCTGGTTGCGGTCTAGGCTCGAGTCGAACTTGGAGCCGTCCGTGCGCAGCGTGCCCGTGTAGTGCATGGACAGCGTGTCGCCCAGCTGGCTCTTCATGGTGCACTCCTTGGGGCGGTGCTTGACGCCGATGCGCAGCTGCGCGTCAGGCGGGAAGTCGTCCTTGGCCTGCACCTGCACCGCCGCCATCACCGCCGCCACCAGAAACGCCGTCCACTTCATATTGAGCTGGAGCTGGAGGATTTTCGATTGTGCGACGATGTACTGACTGCAGTGTCCAAGTGGTCGATTTGCATTGGTCGAAATGGATAGCCAATCAGCGAAGAGCGGACGCGATCCACTTCAACGTCGCTTCGCGTCCGCCCGCCTTCACTGCTGAAGCATGATGTGGCCCTGGATCGAGGAGTTTGCTCGCGCGGTGGAGAGCAGCGCAGGTATGAGCTTGCGTGTACAAGCTGGATGTGGCTATTACATGGACAGAGCAGTACGTTAACGGCTTGTTCGTAGTCGGTTTGGACTCGGTGCCAGCTCGCGAGGAAGCTGCGGGCAAGGTTCGAGCTGTTCTGGAAGGGGCTGAGGGGATACAACCCCCGACAGTAGAGCAGGAGGAAGGTGCGATGTGATGTTGATTACCGTATTGCCGGTCCCATCCTACTGACAGTTTACTACGCAGCGATATATCGCCTTTTGGACGCGTGCAGGGTGTTCATGCGAGACCGACGCGGCATTGACAATATTCTGACAGTGGAGGTAGGGAAAGCCGCGTTGTGTGTACTCGATTTATGACTTTCGATGCTGATGCGGGTGGTACAGTCACTATACAGCTTTCTGATGCTGGCTGACACTCCGACATGGAGCTCGCGAGTGCGCGAAGAGGCTCTGAAGTGCGTGATTAACTCGGTGTACTCGCGGCCGGAGTTCGTATCTGAAACGCTTTTACCCAAGGGTTTCATCACGCGTTTGATGGTAATTGCGACGTACGGAGGCACGGCGTCACTGCATTGGCTGGTCTGGAAAGTCTTGCTGGTCGCGTGCGAGGCTCCTGGAGTGTCACGCCACTTGAGCAGCTCACTCGAGGCCTGGCAGCTCATCTATGCGGTAACATGTATAAAGTGCTGGCAATTTCCATGCAACTACAACTAATTTGCTTTGTGACCTTCGTCCCGTCTTCAGACGCTGTTCTACGGATTCAAGCACAGAGAGCAGGCCGATATCGTCGTTGGATCCCGCGCAACTCTGCTTCTCGACTTGGTCAAGTTGGTCACTGTGCTTGTCAACGAAATGCAGTGGACAGCGGAGCAGGAAAAACGACTACCAGACATTTTCCGTACTGTCCATCAGTACGATATTCATTGCGTTTGAGTTCATTGCGTTTGAGGATTGCTTTCGACCACTCTAATCTGTGTTTCGCACGCACAGACTTGGAGGCTTGCTACTGGAGATTCTGCGTTTCGAGCACCCGGACGTATCACCGCTGAATGACAACCTTGTCGAGCTGAAGAACAAAGCAATGGAGGTATTCATGCTCCTGCCAGGAAGTATCTTGGCAGCATTTATTCAGCAGCAGCACATGGAAATCGCGGATGTCAAAGACGGATCGTTGCTTGCACCAGTGTTAGACCATCTGCACACCATGTTGCTGGCTGTACGGATCGAGAAAACCAGGTAGCAAATGCAAGCTCACGCAAGTAGCAGCTGTGATTGTGCGTACACTAAAGTTTGGGTCGATGTTTTCATTCAGGCCACTCAAAGAGATGCTGCCGACGCTGATTGTGTGCCACAACGTGGCGAAGACAGGTGACCGGGATATCGTAGCTTGCTTCAAGCAGGCTATTCTACCAGCAACGCAGCCTGCAGATGTGGTTGTTGTTCGTAGCTTTGATCGAACGAAGGCACTTTTCTTCAAGCATCTCAAGTTCTTCCTCACGTGTCTTGACACTGACGTCAGGCGCTACACATCCGAGTGGTTGTTCCTCCTCTACGATAACGACGGTAAGCATTCCTCAACTCCTTTTTATTATTGTCTGTATGGGGTGTTTATTTTCCTATGCTTCCATTTCAAAATCGCTTCGTGTGGCTCCCCTCCGAATAAAATAATAACGTTTTCCACGTGTGTCTCGGTCGACATCCCAGCGAAGGAATATACGCATCACACTGGCGTGGGAAACGCAATCGGCTTGCTGCGGATGAAAGGCCTAGCGTAAGACCCCCACGTGCCTCCGACGTCAAGTTCACCGCCTTAAATATCCCCGACACTGCCCGTGGAAAGCATCCGCTGCTTGCGAATATGGCTGCTCATGCCCATCTCTTGTAAAAGTTGGAATAAATCTCCAGAGTTCTTGATAAAGTACGGCGCTTGCGAGAGTTTGCGGCCGAGCGTGCACACAAATGTGTTGACGGGAAAGCGATATCGACCGTCCTCAGCTTCATCTGTAGATACCGACGTCGTTTGGCTGACCGACTCCCCTCCCGCAGGTTCTTCTGTAGCGACGTTCTTAGGCGACTTGTCTTCAATCTCGTGTCGAGTTTGCTCTACATCACTACTCAGTGTACCGCCATCAGCGTTACCAACCACTGGTATTGGAGCCGACAAATCGCTGCTTGCTGAACTATTTTCCAATGAATCACCCTGGGTTAAAGTTTCTAGACCAACTGCAGGGGCTGCTGGACTTCCAGTCATGGAAGTCCAGCAGCCCCTGCAGTTGATGGGAAGGGAAGTCTTCCCATCCGACGACGTCAGTGATACACTGGTCTGGGCTCCAACGCCACCTTCGAGCTTTGCACGCGCGGTAGGAGGGCAAACAAGTGCCCAACAGGCTGCCGGTGTGTCTGGAAGTCTATGAATGCCAAAATTGTCGCCATACTTGGCCTTCATAGCCTTGAACAACGCAGCAGACGGTGGGAAACCACGACGGGGAGTAAATTTACTCTTCTCGGTAATTTCGTCGCGCCGAGCATTTGACGGCCGGTTGAGCATCGCCACCGGAAACATATTCGCAGCGCCTTCAGAGATTGATGGCTTCGCAAGCGGCGCCAGCTTCGTTATATTCTCTCCCAGCATGAGGAAGTCCGCATCATTTGTCTGCGAAGAAAGCCGAGCCAGCGATGCGACAGCTGCCAGACCACCTCGCTCTCCAGGCGATCCTCCAGCGAGTGATGTGGAGCTCCCATCCCGACCCAATAACCGCCGAAAGGTGTTGTAAGACATGTCGTCACTGATGTCACCAAAGCTCGAGGACCCAATTCCACCCTCACTGTCTCCTGCGTCCTGAATAAAACTTCGACGTTGAGAAAATGAAGAGGACGACTCATCTGTATCGGGTTTTGCAGACAGGGTGTCTCCCAGCTGCTGTTGACTGTCAGACATACCTTCGAACTCGTCCTTCTCCAGCTGACGACAGTAAGCCTCCAGGTCGATTGGTGGCGGGACGAGGAACGCGAACAGATCCTCATCAGTTCGGTCATCACCCGAAGCGATCACCAGAACAAAATCAACGGGTTGTTTATCGTCCACGACATCCAGCTGGCCTAAAGTCAGCGCCCCTGAGTCCGCGACGAAGTTGACAGAATCCTTCCGGTCTGCACGAATTGAGTCACTGCCTGCGGCTCGAACGCTTTGTTCATCCAAGCTAAACGCCATCATTCCATCGTCATCAGTCGGGTCGTTCTGAAATCCACGAGGCTTTATCATTGGTGACGATGGCAGGTGCACTGGTTCTCCGAAATACTCGGTTGTCACTGGATCTTCATCGGGGAACAGCGAAGACCAGTTCATAAACTCCCAAATGCGTTCGAATAGAGTCGCCTTGCTAACTTTCTGTGGTCGCACCTCCAGATACCGGTTACCTGGACACACTGACACCGGGAGCGACCGGGTGATCTCGCGCAACGAGACCAAGAGCTCGCTTGCTTGCCATAATCCATGATCCGAATCGCAGTCGCGGTAATGCCACGCCACTGAGCTCTCCTTTCGCTCGATATACGCACCTGGGGTGCGTTCTGTGTAATACTCCAGCAACGGCACAACGTGCTCCCACCAGCTCATATCCATGTTCGGCACCATGCAGTGCCAATACTCGTTTTTACCCACCCACTTAACGTAAACACCATACTCCGCTGCGAGAACAAGGTTTCCAGAGAGTCCAGCAAACCACTGCTCGCACACTGAAGTACTGCGAGCACTTACTAGCACCACAGTGTTGCGCGGGTCCTTCGTCAGCATAGACAACTGCCAGATGAGCTCTTGCGGTGGGTAAGCCAGCTCCGGGATTGACGCCTCTGCTGCAAGCACACCTTCGTAGTTGATGAAGATAAGTCGCCGTGATGATCGCGAGTACGCTGAGGTCATATCCCGACGGCTCAGCTCGCGTCCTGATACTGACAGCGCGTTCTCTTCGCTGCATTCGTGAAGTTGTTCCAGGAAGTTGTCTGCCCAATGCCACGAGGTGAATGAGCTCACATAGGTGTACATGTGCTGGTGAGCACGCATCACTTCGTCGTTATCTTGGAGTGATTCTCGTAAAGCGTCCGTGAGTTCTTCGGTATTCCATGGGTTCACAAGTCGTGCTCCACTCAATGATTGGGCGCAACCGGCAAACTCGCTCAGAATCACGCGAGCGTGCTTGTTCGTGGCCTCACGACAGACAACATACCCAAAGGGAACAGTGTTCATACCGTCGCGGACAGGCGTGATCACCAGCGCGTCTGCCAGAGCATACAGCGCGATCAGAGCCTCCACCGCAATCTCTTTATTCAAATACTGCACAGGACCCTCAGTACCAATATCTTGCAACTTGCTGTTGATACGGGATACAAGAGACTCAACCTGAGATTCGAGCGCCGACTCGGACACTGACGCACCCGTCACAATCTGCAAGAATACGACCTTTTTCGCAAGCTCCGGCTTCTGAGTAAACAGCTCCTCAACTGCCAGCAATTTGTGCACCAGTCCTTTCGTCTGGTCCAATTGGTCCACCCCGAGAATCACTCTCTTGTCTGAAAATTGGCTCTCCAATTGCCTCATTTTCTCCTGAACTGCATCTGACTGGACCATCGCGATGTACTTGTCGGCGTCAATTCCCACGGGGCAAACAGTCACGCGCGCAAAGTGCCCATTGAAGTCCACACCCTTCTGGCTGCTCTCCAGTCCCAGTAACCGAACACACGCGCTTTGGAAGTGCCGAGCGTACTCATACGTCTGAAACCCGATCAAATCCGCGCCCAATATGCCTGTCAGGATCTCCTCGCGATTGTTCAGTATCCGATACAGCTCCGCCGGTGGGAATGGAATGTGCATGAAGAAACCCAGGCAGATATTGTCGTTCGGGAACAAGTTCTGCACCATTTGCGGCACCAGCGTCAAGTGGTACCCTTGGATCCAGACCAAGTCTCCTTCTTCGTAAACTTCCTGCACCGCATCGGCAAACGCCTGGTTCGCCGCAACGTACGCCTGCCACATCTTCTCCATGCTCCGTTCGTCTTCCTGCCCGCCTTCCATCATCTCATGCTGAATAATCTGGTCGTCCGTCGTGGGCGGACACGAGTGGAACAACGGCCACATGACGGTCTTGCAGAACCCCTCATAGTACAGCCGCTCTCGCTTTTCATCGAGGAACACCGGGTAGTAGTTCCGATCCTGCAGCAGCTGTTCCTTCAGCGTGTTCTGCTCGCTGGGCTCGATCTCTCCGTGCACCGAGCCGATCCAGACGCAGTCGTAGCTCTCGTGCAGCGACTGGAAGATCTCCATGGCCCCGTTGAGACTCGCGTGCTCCGAGAACTCGGCGCGCCACTGCGACTGCGCGTCCTCCGACACGAGCCAGAAAGGCAGCGTGCGGGTCACCAGCAGCACGCGGCGGCGGCGCCGCGAGCCCTTGGCGCCTTCGTCCTCCGTGTCCCTGTCGCTGGCCCCCCCGGCGCCGCTCTCCTGCTCCGCCTTGACGCGCTTGCCCCGCACCTGGTTGAGCTTCGTGTATTGCGCCGAGAGCTCGCGCAGCAGCGCCGCCTCGCGCTCCTTGAAGCCCGCGCCTTTGGTCATCGGCCTCTGGTTGCGTTGTGTCGGCGAAGGTTGCGGAGAAGAAGCGACAGGGCGCGACCGGGACGAGGCGCCGGCAGCTGCAGGCCCAACTGACACCCTCGTGAAAGGCACAATGGGGTCAAATGCGGCTATGATAGAGGGCCGAAGTGGTGGCGGCCGCTGGAAATGCGAAGTGGCTGCTTGGGCCTATGGTAGCGCATAATTCAAATGCCATTATGTGATGCGAGAGGCTCAACGTCAGGCATGAGCTTAGCATGCTTCAAGAAGGTATTTACGGGATCCGTGAAGGGTGTTGCTGGCGTACGGCCGACAGTTTCTTCTAATGTATTATCTAGTTGGTTAATAAAAAGCATACAGCGGGCGGGCAGCTAAAGCGGCTTGGCCCCTGTGCGAACCTTCTTCCTCAAGAGGTTGTCGAACATTCACGGGTTTACATTTGCGAGACGAGGTAGTAGGAGACGATCATCATGAGCAGGATGAGCGACGCTCCCAGGATGGAGAACATGAGCTTGCGCTGGCGCCGTCGCCGCATCTCCTCGAGCTCCGAGAGCAGCAGCACCGTGGGCACGAGCTCCAGGTCGGGGCGCACGCGGTACAGCGCCGCCTTCTCCTCGATCGTCAGGCGGCGCGGCATGCAGCGCGCGGCGCACGAGCCGTCGAGCCTCCGCTTGGTGTCCTCGTCCTCGTCGCTGTCGACGTCGAGCGCGAACTCGACCGAGACGTGCTTCTTGAGGCTGCGGCACGAGAAGTCGGCCGAGGGTATCCTCAGGATGGACTGCAGCGAGCCCGAGGCGCTGCTGGCCGTGCAGCTGCCGTCGCTGTCGCTCTCCGTCTCGCTCTGGTTGCTGTGCTGGTCGCTGCCGCCGAGCAGCGCGTCCGCCTCGGAGGGTCGCGGGCCCACGGGCAGCCCGCTGCTGCCCTTCCTGGTCGAGCTGCTGCTGCTGGCGGCGGGCATGGAGCCGTACACGGCGGTGAGCTGTCGTCGGCTGCCGTCCGTCTTGAGCGCGTATGACACGTAGCCCGCGCGCTGGTAGGGCGGCCCCTGCGACAGCTGACGGCCGTCCGAGGGCTTGAGCGCATCGTCGCGCGCGGCGGAGGCCTCGAGCGCCAGCAGCGGCAGGACCTCCGCGGCCTCCCGCATCCGCGAGTGCGTTCTGCCGGTCATGGGGTGCGGTCGGTGGCAGCACTTTCACTTGTGAGCCGCAGGTTCCTGGCATGCGGGCGCCAGCAACCGCCGAGCGCGACTGCTGGCGGCCACATCTGCCAGCATCTTTCCATGATGGCGCCCCCATTCGGCAACGCGGCGGCGGCAGCATACGAAAAGCGCGTGCGAGCAGTCGTTAGTGCGCCCTCAATGCGCAACCGGGCTGTGATCTTTTCGAAACCTCGGCTTCCGCGGAATCGCGCCTGACTCTGTCCCAAACACCACTTGCCCGCGTGACTGGAGCTACAGGCTGTTGCAGACAGCGGCAGTGGCTCATGACGACACGATAAGAACGGCCTTATCTTCGTCCTGGTCCAGCGCCAGGCAAGCGAGTCGACCCGCGCAGTGTGGCTATCGATGCTTGGACCCTTTGGCTCTCTCCCACTCGGCTTTTGTATGGGTCGTTTGTATGGCGATCTTCCTAGCATAGACCAGGCGAGTGAGATCCTTTGGCCAGCTTCAACGTGCGGCGAGATCATGATTTACCGCATTATTACCAATGACAGTAGCGGCCACTCGAGCTCTGGCGAGCCTCTTCGCGCGCGAGTTCTCTCAGCCACCGATTGCGAGAAAATTGTGTTGTGCAGTAACACAAAGTGCGCGTGTAAAGGTATTATTTTCTTATATGCGGCACGATATTCACCAATGCATTTGAGACTACCTGGATGCACACCATTGTCTCCCACGAGTGCAGACTGAATGTTGCGGCAGCAAGTCTGCAGCATTCGGAGATTCACAGGG
>LGTU01000693.1:0-19805 GCA_001314425.1 Phytophthora pluvialis | reverse complement strand
TACGCCAACGATGAAGAGCGCGACGCGGTCCTGGAAAAGCTAAGCATGCGAACTAAGCAAGGGACCAACGTTTGGAACGTTGAGCAGCTCTGCCAACACGTTGACGTTTGTCGTTGGTTCCGTGAATACAGTGAGAGCGAGTACCCGACAATTGCAAAGCTTGCAAGAGTTTGGTTGGGCCGAAGCTCGTCGACTGCGTTCCAAGAACGTGTATTCTCAACTGTTTTTTTTGTTATGAGTCCGCTTCGAATTCACACCGACAACGAGCGAGCGCAACGACAGCTAGTACTGCACCACAACCGGGCTGAAATTCAGCGAATGGAGGAGAGTAAGAACAGCGTGTGGTAGATTACCGTCATTTAGTAGTGATATTAGTAACGATATTAGTATTAGTACTAACATATATTTCGCAGTTAGTAGAACTAAGACTAATCTCGCTGCAAAGACCAAGTCAGTTTTAGTAATAGTACTAATCCCTTGAAAGGCCCACTACTATCAAACCTTGATGACAGGACCTCTCCTCCGCCTGCACCCTCAGATCGATTCGCTGTCAGTAGACACCGAGGAACGTACTGGACACATCGTCGCAATGGGGCTAGCTTTCAACATCCTCGGTCTCGTGGGCTCATTCATGATCTCCGCGTCGTTGATGCCGCAAATTTGCAAAATGTGGCGGACTAAGACTTGAGTCGATCGTTCCAGTTGCTGTATGTGGTCGGCCTGATCCTCGCGGAGAGCGGGAATGTGGCCCCGTCGTCCGTCCCAACCAAACACAAGCTCGCACTCTAGCCGAAGTGAGGACTCTGCTCCGAGAGAACTCGCCGTCGACCGCAACAGCGCATTCGTGCGACCTCTTACACTGTTAGAGGACACTGGAAGTTACAGTAGTTCCGGGAAGATGCAGCGCTGTTGAATAGACAATATTTGTTGATGAACTGACAGGCGACGCGCGTTACGCAACCAAGCATTTGTACTGAGGTCACTTGAGCTAGCTGCAAGTTGCAGCTACAACTTGCTCTTTAGAGCTCGCATCAAAGCCCTGCGATAAGCCATACGCTTGCGCATTACTACACGGAGGTTTTCGGGGATCGACAAGGCAGATGTCCCGCCACTTCCGATTTCGCTCGCCCCGACTCAAGCACCTCCGACCGACACCGACACGATGGGCGAAGCGTTCCAAATCGTTGGATTCATGGGCTCGCTGCTGCTGTCGGCGTCGCTCGTGCCGCAGGGCATGAAATTGCACAAGACCAAGCGCGCGAATGACATCAGCCTCTCGTACCAGATCGCGTACGTGCTGGGACTCTCCATGATCGTAGCGTACGGCTTCGGTCGGTGGCTCTGGCCCGTGTACATCCCCGCGACCGTGGAGCTGTGCGCCGCGATCGTGGTGTTCAGCATGAAGCTGTACTACGACTGGCAGGAGCGGAAGCGGGCCGGCAGCAAGAATGCCGGCGCCAGCCCCGAGGTGGAGGTGGACGTCGCATCGGCCGTCTCGCGGAGCCAATGCGGCGAGGCGGCAGCAACAAGGACGCTGCAGTGAGGCGGTAGAATTTGCAGTTACAGCAGTGAAAAACGAGCACGATAATACAGATCACCGTTAACCCCACGCGCGTTTTGCAGGCAGCCTTGCGGCACGTAAGGAAGAGCGGGCGGCAACGAGTCGACGTGGGCTGGGACCACTCAACCGCGATGACGTTCCGCTTCAAATGTAGCCATTCCTCGAGTATACTGAATTCAAATGTTTTAGCTGTTTAAATGGCGCTCCTGCCCATCTCGAAACGACTGTTGTGGGGTAGTTGCAGGCTGCAGCTCACACATCCGAACCAGACGCGGGACACTCACAGCAGCACCATGACCAACATGGAGACGTTCTACGACACGCTGGGCCTCGTGGGCTCCTTCCTCGTCTCGGCGGCGCTCGTCCCTCAAATAGTGAAGGTGTTTCGATCCAAGAGCGCCAAGGACATCTCGCGGTCATTCCAATCCGTCTTCGTCGTCGGCATCGCGTGCATCACTACGTACGGCATGGGCGAGGGCCTCTGGCCCATCTGGATCCCGTCGACGCTCGAGCTACTCGGCGGCATCATTCTGCTGGTCATGAAGCACTACTACGACCGGTGCGACGCCAAGCGCGCCGAGATCGAGCGCAAGGAGACGCTCGCGGCTGTCGCCACCGAGGAGGCCATGCCCAGGTCGCCATCCGCCACGTACGCGGAAATCCTCACGCCAGGCGGATATGCCGCCAAGTAAATAAAAATTGACCCGCTCGTTCGTTGCTCTGTCGTCTCGTTTCTCAATCGTGAAATGCTGTCTCCGTTGCATGTAGCCATCCAAAGTTTCCTCTCGGATTGGTCAAAACAATTATTGTCCCGCTTTACCATTCGTCAAAACGAAATTACGGGGTTTCGACCAATCACTGACTGGCTAGTGGTAAGAGCGGCTGACAGCCAGGAAACGCTCTCGAATTTACTTGGCAGCAGCGACCTAGGTATCCTGCGCTCGTACGCCTCGCCGCGCGCCACCAGACCCAGCAGCAAGCCCACGCCAAGATGCCACCCAAGAAGAAAGCAGGAGGCCCGTCCAAGAAGAATGTGGAGAAGCAGAAGGAGAAGACCGTGGAGGACAAGACCTTCGGCCTCAAGAACAAGAAGAAGAGCAAAAATGTGCAGAAGTACATCCAGGAGGTGACTAAGCAGGTCAAGGGCGGCACTACGCGCGCCGACCGCATGAAGGATCAGGAGGCTAAGAGGAAGAAGGACGCCAAGGCCGAGCAGGAGAACCTTAAGAGTCTCTTCGCCGCCGCAATCAAGCAGCCCATGGTGGGTTCGCTTTGTCCGACCTACTGCTGCAACAATCGTGAGACTTACAGTTCGCGTTGCTCTGCTGCTTGTGTATGTGCAGGTTCCTCCTGGAACGGACCCCAAGTCGTTGCTCTGCGCCTTCTTCAAGGCTGGCGTGTGCTCGAAGGTGAGCTTTCAGATGCTAGTGAAATGGTGATTGAAATTCTTACGTAATTGTGTGTCATTGTTGTAGGGCAACCGCTGCAAATTCTCGCACGACTTGATGGTGGGCAAGAAGTCCGCTAAGATCGACCTGTACACGGACAACCGTGCCGAGAAAGAAGCAGGTGCGGCGACCGACTGCTTGGATCATGGAGGTACTCGTTCTGGGACTTGTATTGACTCACGAGGTATATTATACTACATGTAGACCAAATTGACACATGGGACCTGGAGAAGCTGGAGGAGGTCGTCAACGAGAAGCATCATGAAAAGAACACCAAACAGACGGAGATCGTGTGCAAGCACTTCTTGGATGCCATCGAGAAGTCTCTGTACGGCTGGTTCTGGGTGTGCCCGAATGGTGGCACGTCTTGCAAGTATGTGAAGTATCGCCGTGGTCGTTAAATATTTCCCTTGCTGTTTCTCTTACCAGTGGTTTTCCTTAAACAATTTCCGTAGATACCGCCACGCGCTTCCTCCAGGCTACGTGTTCAAGTCAAAGAAGGAGCGTGACCTTGAAAAGGGTAAAAAGGTGGATGACGTTTCGATTGAGGAAATCATCGAGCAACAGCGTGCTAAGCTTGGCCCCAACGGAGGTACTCCGGTGACGGAGGAGTCGCTTGCGAAGTGGAAAGCCGACAAGCGGGCTCGCAAGAAGGCAGAGGAGGCGAAGAAACTGAAGGAGCAGGCCAAGAGAACCGGCGGTCGTGGCATCAGTATGTTTATGCTGTGTGGTTTTCAAGTGTTCAACGCTTCAGGAAGGATACTAACCATATTTTTCTGCTTGTGCTTGTTGCAGTGAGTGGTCGTGCACTGTTCACATTCGACCCGACCTTGTTCCGCGATGACGCGGATGCTGATGACGAGGCGTACTCTGTTCACAGTGAGGAGGACGATGACGAGGAGGAAAATGAGGAGAAGCCTTCCCCGCCAGTTGACGCGGCAGCAGCAGTGATGGACAAAAGCCTGTATCTGCAGGACGTGGACGATCTCGACTCATTGAAGAAGTGAGTTTGACTTGAACCACCTTGAGGCGACAACACGGAGAAGACTCGTGCGGCATTCCTGCACAAAGCTAGCTATCTCGAACTGTGGGCTCGCTAGCTCAGATATTCTAGCGTCGTGTCGAGGACACCCCTGCAGGGCACCTGGGTGGATGCGTGGTTTGCAACTCTTTGTCCTATAGCGGGCTTAGAAGAAGCCTAGAGAATCCTGCAGGAAAGCAAGTAGAGTGATGGGAAATATACGACTGGTTTCCGAAGACGCCTCCAAGCAGTTCTCTCGTGCTGCCCTGCCTCGCTACCTAGTTCGTCATCTCTTCTTCATTGTCGTCGCACTCGTCTTCGGGGCGTTCCCCTTGGCTCGCATCCCTAAAGGTGAGGATCGTCGAGCTGGCGTTTTTCAATCGCCCGCCGATGCGCTCGGCACGCTGCAGAATGACAAATAACCCCCAACATGCTTGAGTTGAGCACAGCTTAACACCAGCATTTGCACCCAGACAGCAACTCACCGTCTCTTGCATGCGGTGCAGCTCGTCCATTCCAGCCTGGATCATGACCGCGTCGTTCTCCAGCTGCCTGCGCTCGGACGAGAAGGCATCAGACAACCATCGATCCTTGCAGCGAGACACATGAATCCGCACCGATGCGTCGTCAGCAGGTGCTTGAGCGTCTTTGTCAACTGCTTGGCCATCTCCTTCAAGTCGACCTCGGGCGTCTCCACCTGGGTCGACGTCTGCTGCTCTTGCTCCTCCTGATCCTCTTGCGTCTCAGACATTTGCTGGGACAGCTCCTGCTCGACCTCCTCCTCCTGGCTCTCCATCAAGCGCGCCCTTCCTCTCGTCACAGGCATCTCTTGTCTTGCGCCCCCGTTTCTTTTCCTTTATCGCTACAAACTTCGAGTGAAAGGCAAGTTGCCAACGCGCGCGCATCCAGTGCGGAGCAGAATGCAGGTCACTTCAACCAAGTCAAGCGATGTCCCCTGAAGGTCGCTTGAATCAACCTTACAATTCCCAGGTCATAACAGCAAAAGGGGTCCAGCGCCATGACGCCTCTCACGACCTGCGTGCTGCTGGCGCTCATCTGCGTGCTCAGCTTCGCCATCCGCCTCTTCCCGGTCGTGCTGTGGGGCAGCGTACGTGTCTCCTCGCTTTCATCTCCCTCTGTGTACCCCTCTAACCCCCCGTACCCCCTCAGGTCATCCACGAGTTCGACCCGCAGTTTAACTTCCGCGTGACCAAGTTCCTGGCCCAGCACGGCGTTTATGAGCTCCTGGGCTGGTTCGACGACCGCGCGTGGTACCCTCTGGGCCGCATCGTAGGCACTACGGTGTATCCTGGGCTCATGGCGGGCGCGACGGGGCTGCAGTGGCTGCTGGCGCTGGTGCTGCGGCTGCCGATCTCCGTCCGCGACGCCTGCGTTTTCCTGGCGCCAGTGTTCGCGGCGCTCGCCTGTGTGGCGCAGTTCCTTCTGACGAAGGAGGTCACGGGCAACACGGTGACCGCGCTGCTGTCGGCCATGCTGCTGAGTGTCTCGCCCGCGTACATCTCGCGCTCGACGGCAGGGTCCTTTGACAACGAAGGCATCGCGATCTTCCTGCTGATCTTCACCTTCTACTTGTGGGTGAAGGCCGTGAAGACCGGCGCAATGCTGTGGGCGGCTCTGGCTGCGGTTTCGTACTTTGGCATGGCACTGTCGTGGGGAGGATACGTGTTTATCATCAATATCGTCCCGATCCACGTGCTGGCGCTGCTGCTCTCTGGACATTATTCGGCCAAGGTGTATGTTGCGTATTCCACGTTTTATCCGCTCGCGACGCTGGGGGCGATGCAGGTCCCGTTCATTGGATTCAATGCAGTACTAAAGGGCGAAAATGCCGGGTCTCATGGTGTGTTTGCGCTTCTGCAAGGTTAGTGCACTCTCTGAGCAGTGCTGTGATGTGTATCGTGTTGTGGCTGATAGTTGTTTGCTGTGCGTGTTCCTACCTACAGCGTACGCATTCATGCAGTGGCTGTCTACTCAGATACCGAGAGACCAATTTATGCGGCTTCTTCGGACTTTCCTGAGTGCTGGTGCAGCTATCGTCGGTAGCGGGTTGCTACTTGCGCTCTTACTGGGGAAGCTCCAGTGGAGCGGTCGGAGTTTGACGCTGCTGGATCCGACATACGCGTCCAAGTATATTCCGATCATTGCATCGGTGGGAGAACACCAACCGACTGTGTGGTCAGCATTCTACTTCTCACTCGGGCCAGCGATGCTGTTTATTCCGTTGGGGGTGTACTATTCCTTCCAAAAGCTGGACGCCGCTTTCCTGTTCATGATCGTTTACAGCACATTTGCGTTTTACTTTTCGGGCATCATGGTCCGGTTGCTGCTCACTCTTGCGCCAGCAGCTTGCTATCATTCGGCTGTTGGTGCTTCGGGCTTCATGCACAAAATCGTGGAAGTCACGCGCAGAGATCCAGTGGAGGCTTATAATCCACAAGAAGCGGAGGGAGGTGGGACCAACAATGCAGCTGATGAGATGTCGAAAAACACAGGGGTGGAACATGAAGAAATGGAGTCTCATCCGGGGGAGATTTTCTCGGCTCTTGCCGGTAAGCTGCGCTTTCAACCCGATGAAGTTGTAGCTAATGATGGAAAGCTAAGGGCTCCGAGGGCGCTTCAGCTGCTGGTTTTCGCTTGTGGGGTACGTGTCTTGAATTGTTGGTATTTACTAGTAAGAGATTGCTAACTGACGCTGGGTGTTATCTGGGAACAGTTTCTCCTCGTTATCCATGCTCGGCATTCTTCGAACATCGCCAAGAAAGTGTACTCATCAACTTCGCTCGTGTTTGAGAAAATGAACATGACAACGAAAGAAAAGGATGTACACGACGACTACCGTGAAGCCTTTGCGTGGCTGCGTCAGAACACCCCCGAAGATGCCAAAATCCTGAGCTGGTGGGACTACGGATACCAGATCACCACGCTGGCAAATCGCACAGTGCTTGTTGACAACAACACGTGGAACAACACGCACATTGCAACCGTCGGACGGGTGCTCACTTCGCGTGAAGACGACGCCTTGCCGATTTTGCGTAGTCTTGACGTGGATTACGTATTCCTGCTCTTCGGAGGCAAAGTCGGCATGCCTGGAGATGACCTGGACAAACTGCCATGGATCGTCAAAATCTCGGAAGGCGTATTTCCTGACGATGTGATTGAGTCCGAGTATCAAGTAAACGGGCGTTACATTTTCCACGAGAACGCGACGCTCGCGATGACGGAGAGTGTCCTCTACAAGCTCAGTTACTTCGAGTTCAATCAAGTGGAGAGCCCTCCGGCTAAAGAGGGTGAGGATCCCATCTTCGGCTGGGATATGAACCGCCGATTTAGAATCCCACAGCGCGACATCAACCTACATCATTTCGAGCAGGTATTTACCTCGGACGCGTGGATGGTTCGGATTTATCAAGTCAAGTCGCGGTAGACTACGTTGGTTTTGATTTGAAAGCGACTTGCAGAAATGTACACTTACATCACTCGTGGCGATTTTGAATCGAAGCACAAGCTTGCCCAAAGAAAGACAATGCGTAAAAACATCGTGGTTAAAAATTAAACAGAGAAACAAGCCGCTGGCACGGAGACGTCGACAACGGGAGGACCACGCGCAATCGCTAATGGTCTCGCGTCGCCCCTGCTCAATCATCTCCTCGCCTCCAGCCCACTCCTCACTCCTGACCCAACCAAATCAAATCTACCATCCCTGTCGTTCATCGCCCCAACTTGCACAACGCAAGACATCCGCCCGGTTTTTCTTTCTCGTCCCTATCGCTAGCTGTTCCAGACCACGCTGGCTGTCTGTCGTTTTGCCGAGAAACGCTCACAGTACTTCGATTCGTGCTGCAGAGTCACATCCGCGTCAGCTCATACGCGACAGGATGGAAGGACGGTAGCAGCTTCCATTGCTGCTGAGGGAGACGCTTTTGCGTGAGGTCATTGGGGTCTGCGTGCTACGGTTATGACATCGCCTGAAGCTGCACACGCGCGTCGTTGAGCATCTGCACGACCGACTCGCTGTCCGGACGAAGCGCCGGGTCGAACTGCAAGCACGCACGGGCAATACGCAAAATCACGTCGGGGCAGTCCGGCGCGAAGCTTGGTCGCAGCTCGCCCTTGGCCACCTTAATCACAATGGCCATGTCGGGCGCGCCGCCGGCACCTGTCTTGCTGCTCTTCTCCTCGAACGGGATCTCGCGCGTGTCCAGCTCGCTCAGCACCACACCGAACGAGTACACATCGGCCTGCTCGCTGTAGTTGTCGCCGAGCATTACCTCGGGAGCGGTCCAACGGACCGTACCCACGCCAGCGGTCAGCGTCTCCTCATACGTACGGTTACGGCTGAGACCGAAGTCGCTGAGCTTGGCCACCATGCTCGAGTTCAGCAGCACGTTGCGCGACTTGAGGTCGCGGTGGATGATCTTGGGCGAGCGCGAGTGCATGAAGGTGAGCGCCTCGGCAATGTCGATGGCGATGGAGATTTTCTCCTTCTTCCAGCTGAGCTCAATCTTGCGGGTCTCCAGCAGCGTGCGGACGTCGCCGCCGTCCATGTACTCGGAGACGCCGCCCAGGTCCTTCTTGTTGGTCCACGTGCAGCCGATGAAGCGCACGATCTTTGGGTGCGACAGGCGGGACATGGTCTCGATCTCGCGGGAGAAGGAGACGGCCTCGTCCTCGCCGTCGATCATGCGCTTGACGGCCACGGGCTGGCCGTGGTAGTGGCCCAGCCACACGACTCCGAAGGCGCCGCTCGAGACCTTGCGGGTGAGCAGCACCTCACTTTCGTCCAGCCGGAACTGGACGAGCTCCGTGAAGCAGTTGTCCGAGTCGGCGCGGTTGCCGGCCTGGGAGGCGCCGAGGTTGCCGCCGTTGCGCTGGTTGCGCGGGGCGGGCGCCGGGCGCCGCGGCCCGTTACCGTTCTGGGGCGCCGCGAAGTTGCCGTTGGTCACGTTGGCCGCGAGGTTCGAGTAGTTGGCCTCGTTGTAGTTGTTACGGCTGGTCTGCGGCCCGCGCGGGTCGTACTTGGGCTTGCTGTTCATGCACCCCATGGCTGCGTGGTTTCAGATAGAGAGGGAGCGCTGCGGTTCGCAGGAAGGGCGACAATACGGCGGAGGTTAGCGGCGGTTTGGCGCAGGCGGTGGGCAGAGGAGGCTGCGTACGGTGGGGTTGGTAGCGAGCGGGGAGGCTCTGCTTGGGGAGGTGGGCGGCCGCGGAGCTGCTGCTGCTATCCCCTGAAAATGGGAATGGGAACTGCTGCCAGGTCGGCGAGGGCGAGGTGTTGTGCCGCCCCTTCTTTTGAGTGGGGGTTTTCGAACTGGCTCGGAGTGTACACGGACGAAGGGTACATTTTCTGCACCCTCTGCGCAATGTGTGTGGCCTGTGCGCCATCAAGAAAGCGATATATACGCGATGGCAGGTGACCCAGATAGAGAACCCAATTTGTATGAATCCCCTCTACATATTATACCACGCAGTGCCTGCCAATACTCATGTTTCCGACACCCACTTTCAGAGATTGTTGTCGGATTCTATGCCGAGGATGGATTCTGCTATGCGCCGCTAGTCGCCCGCAATAGACGAGTGGCTCCACATGGCGGGGGCATTTCTCAAGCTGAAATGGTCTCCGCGTGACCAATGCTTTGCTGGCCCCGCTCGCTCCGTCGGGTGAGTAACGCGGCGTTGTTGCGTGCGCTCCTCTCAGCGGCAGCCGTGTCAAGTGGCGAGGCACAAAGCTCAACGGTCCGTGGCGGAGAAACGACGGGCAGCAAGCGGTGTCAGCCCGGAAGCAACAGGAATGCAACTTAGACCGATAACGCGTACTAATAGAGTAGAGGCGCTGCCTTTCATCATGCATCACGCTCTCGTCGTGGCAACGGCCTTTTCCCGCCGTTGAACTGCAGCAGCAAGCCTTCGAGTCGTGCCCCGCTGTGCTCTACTGTAACTGGCCCCAAACTACATCCGCATTGCGGGTGTAGTTTGGGGTGGCAATGCGGACTGCATTGCCAAGACAGATTCTTGTCGTTCGTTGCCCCTGCAGGCCTGCACTGAAGGCAGGATTTGATCGCGACGGATTTCTGCTGCCAGCGTCTTGCGGTGCCGGTGCGGTCCGGAAAGGGGTTACGCCGGACGCGCCAAGGCGCTGGATGGATTTCCTCCTGCCTGGCTGGCACTTGGCAAGCTCCTCGGCGCGTTCACGCTTGCGTTCGTGTGTTTGATCCACACTCGAAACACCTTTCAGAAGAGGCCAACGACGTTGGTTTCCCTTGCCATAGTCCACCATTACGGCGCCCTTGCTACCGATCCCCAGGCATCGGAGGAATGGATACCTTTCTGGTGATCGCGCTCGTGGTTGTGTTGCTCCGCGCCGAGGGCACCAACGATGTCGTGGTGCTCGTGAACGTTGCGAGCTAGCTCCGAGCTCCGGACGTCGCCAAGACGGTCGACAATACCAGGCACTCGACACCTTTCCAGAGTGTGAAAAGCGTCAAGTACAGCGTCAGAACCGCATAGTTTCGCTCCGTCGAAGCCCGGACGCTCTGCCCAAGCTTTCGTCTAACGCGGAGCTGCTCGATGTCTGGAAACCGGCGAGCTCACTTCGTGAACCGACGCGTCTTGCGCAGGTCAACTTGACCCAGCGCACCACGTTCTGGAGCTCGACTGGCGAGATTGGTTTTACGTCTGCAACGGCCGCGACGGGCTCACCTCTGTAAAATGGGCGGACCGGGGACGTTAGTTCGCTACAGCAGCCAGCGCAAAGGCAAAGTGCAGGCTCTGCAGATGATGTACTTCCTGGAGGGAGGACTGCTCATGGTGGGCAACCTGCTCCAGACCGACTCGTGGGTGGACGACGACCTGCGAACACACTGCAGCGTGTGCGTCCAGCAATTCCTGCCATTCCGTCGCCGGCATCACTGCCGGACGTGCGGCGAGGTGGTGTGCGGCGGGTGCTCGAGCTACCGCGCCATTCGACTCACAGACATGAACGTGGAGTGTGAGACCCGAGTCTGCACGTTCTGCATGATCCGAGCCACGGACGCGTCGATCAAGGCCAACGAAGCTGCCATGAGGGCGACAAACCTGGAGCACCGCCGCCTTTCAACCGTGTCGGTGCTGAGTCTTGCTTCGCCGGCAGTCCGACGACGTCGCAAGCAGATGACGCTGATGAGCGCCGACTCGGAGCTGACACTGGGCAGCGTGGTGCAGCTGTGGCCACAACCAGTGCCAGCGAACGAGACCGCGCGACTGGAAGTGGCCAGGCATTCAACCATTCGATCGGCCGAAGTCGACCCGACCATGAATCTGCTCGTGAGCATCGTGGCCCGGACACTCGAGTGCCCCGCAGCGTTCATCGGCATCATGGACGACTCGTCGCTGTGGGTCAAGGCCAGCGTGGGCTTGGATGACCGCATCAGCCACATCCCCAGAGATGACTGTGTATGCGCCCACACGCTCTTACAAGACAAGACAATGATCGTGGATGACACCAGCGCCGACAAACATTTCCACGCAGGAGGACACGCCGTAGGAAGCAGCTCCATGCGTTACTATGCTGGAACACCCGTTCGCGTACGAGGCCACGGAATTGGTGTTGTGTGCGCCTTCGACACAGAGCCTCACTCTCAAACGACCGACGCAATGAAGTCCACGCTTGAAGCCGTGGCTAAGATCGTCTCGGAGGTTCTCGAACAGCGCGTAGCAGCGGATGGCACCATGAACTCGCCAGCTCAAGAGGAAAACGGCGCCGGGCTCTATCAGCGACGCCGAACGGATACCGAGGACGTGGACCTGCACGCGTCACTGCTCGGCTTGAACCTCTTGCCGTCGTCGCGGCAAACGTTGCCTGGGTCTGAAGCTCTCAGCTACGATGCACCCCGCTCGTCGTCATACTTGCCACACCAGTACGCTGACAAGATCACGATGACTATGGACTACTTCCATCAACTGCAGAGGAGTGCTTGGGCCGAGCAGAACGCCGGGCCAGAAATGAGCAATAACGGGGCCATTCGGACCTTCGAGCTCTTCAGTTTAGAGAAGCAGTTCACGAGGAGTGTGATGAAGATGGCAGGGGACTGCTCCAGCGTCGTGACGCAACTCCTGGATTACGAGGACGCTCTTCTCTATCAACAGCTCTTCTCTCACGTATCCAGCCGCCGCGAACTGAGCGGTCAGACCTGGGTGGACAGCGTCATGTTGCACCCCAGTTTTGGTGCCACGAACGATGCAAGCTTCCGTGTCGTGACGCATCGGCGCGAGTATCCCGATGGCAGCAACGTGGTGGTGGCTATCAGCTCATTTGGAAACGACGAAGACGCGAGTGACCTCCTCTTCGGCTGGTTTGTAGCTCCAAGCGGTCGTGGCGACGAGGCGAGCTCCGTCAACGTGTCCTGCATCACCGCGCAGTCCTATGAAAACCAATCGCACGAGCTCAATCTGAGCCTCGACATGCTTCGACGCCTCAACCAGAAGCTCACCATGACCCGCTTTTTCCATCTGCCGAGCGAGATGCCGGCTCCCACCAAACCGGCAGCGCTGGGAGATCCGTTGCAGTCTGACAACCAGAAGACCCACGAAGGCACCGACTCCATCGGAAGCAGTGAAGACAACCAAGAGGAGAAACAAGAGAGAAGTGAACGCGATAGCACCGTCGCCAACCCCAGTCGAAGCGTCGACTACACCCGCGGCGACAACACCGACGAGCCCGTCCCGGAGAGCAACCGCGCTGGGCTGGTCGCCCTGCACGAGTCCGGGCACGTGTCCGAGCTCAACCAGAACGAGCAAATGCTGCTGGACCTACTGGACAAGACCATTAGCACCCAGGAGATCCTCGCGCAGCGCCAGCACGAGATGGCCGACCTCATCGACACGCACGGGAACCAGTTGGAGCGCATCTCCTCGGCGCTCATGCGCGTGGAGTCCATTCTGTTCGAGAAAGAGGTCAAGAAGCTCAAGCGAGCGGCCAAGGGCACCGCAAGACTCACAGATGTAGCTTGAGCGTATCCTCGTCGTAGTGCTGTAACTTCGGAATGTGTTGCCTTTTTTATGAGACGAGGCCCGCACTTCAAGACGGAATGTCACTCGAATGTGCCAGCTGGTGCCCGAAAATAAATAAAGCAACGATAGCGTGTGCCACACCGCCAAAGCACCAGCACTGAAAATGCTGGCAGTGCGGCGCCGCGGATGGCTCCGCGCGCGGGCGCGTATCGAAGCCCACCGCCATCGCCAGCCACTGTTGCGCAGCTCATCGTCTTCCCCAGTATCGTTTCTATCTGCTACATCTGTCTCAGACTCTGCGTCTCCATCTAGAACCCACAATCGCGGGTCGTTTGAGACTCTTGCTCGCACCTTTTCCGCCGTCGAGGTGAGCTTTTCCGCGTCTTCCCGGTGCTAATCTGCCTGTCTAACGCTCCATTTCCCTGTCATAGGGGGCGAAGAACTCGCGCGTGGCCAGCGTGCAGCTGCTGGCCGACGGATATCGCCAATTACTGGCCCTCCCGACGTCGCAGGAGCTGGCGAGCGCCCTGCACCTCACGGCGGCGCAGCTGGCGCCGCCCTACGAAGGCGTGGAGCTCCGATTCGGAGCCAAGAGCTTCGCGCGGTTCCTGAAACAACTGGAGGTGGGGCAGGAGGGAGATTCGGACTCGAGGCAGACGCTGGAGAAGCTGCTGACCACGTATCCGGACTACGGACAGGCCACGCAGGCGCTGCTGGACAGCGGACGAGTTGTAGTTCCGGTGAGTGAGGAGAGAGGAGACCCGCTGAGTATCCAGGCGGTGCATGCGCAACTGATGGCCATTGCGGAGGATGAAGGAGCTGGTGGAGTCGCCAGGAAGCAGCAACTGGCGCTGAAGCTGCTCCAACAATGCAGGTGAAGGGTTTCGAAGGGCTGGCAAGTTAAGGAGACGTGTAGTTGACGGTGATTTGACCGTTATGTCTTTGCTTTGTGGTGTAGGTGTCCAGAGGAGCGGGTTTTCCTCGTTCGAATGCTGGCAGTGCGTAGAATTTGCCAAGGTACCTGACTGGTGCTTGGAAATATGGTCTAACGACAGTTGTGTGCCATTAGCATCAAAATCTGCGCATCGGAATGGGTGAGAAGTCAATTCTTTCGGCACTTGCAATTGCCAGTACACCGTCAAATTTCGACTCTGTTGGGGACCAAGATGATGCGACAGCGACAGCGCAGGAGAAGGACTGGGTGGATTGCGTCACGCTTGCTTACGCACAGCACCCGAACTACCGAGTGCTGGCAGAGTTAGTGCATGCCGGTCAGCATGAAAGAGACGTTGCTCGAAGGATTCGATGGCTGCACGATAAAGCGCGGCCTGCGACGGGTGTGCCAGTGCTGACAATGTCTGCTTATCCAGTGTCCAGCGTCGCGGCGATGCTCGATCGTGTGGGCAAGTCAGCAGGTCGCACGGCCACCTGCGAGTACAAATACGATGGTGCACGTGTCCAGGTGCATTTGTCGCTACGAGACAGCAACGGCACCTCACAATTCGTCGGGCGCATCTTCAGTCGCAATATGGAAGACGTCACAGAAAGGTATTCGTCGCTTTTGGACGTGTTGGAGCAACGTGTGGCAGCTCACAACGCAATAATGCAAGGCTCGTCCCCTATGACCTCGCTTATAGTGGAGGGTGAGGTTGTTGCACTGGATCGGGAAACGGGCACGTTCCGTCCATTTCAGGTGCTGCAAACGAAGACTACGACCGAGTTTTGTCTGTTCCTCTTCGATCTGCTCGCTGTCGATGGCGCCAATCTTCTTCAGGTACTAAACTTTGGAGGTTTTAGTTTAGAGGTGTGTATGACATGGTGAGTTGATGAAAACTTGTTCTGTTGCCTGGTGGAACCGCACAAATGTACTCCAGAAACCTCTCCGGAAGCGACGAGCCTTGCTGCACGATCTACTGGAGGAAGAGGCTGGATACGTCGAGTTTGTGAAACATGTTGACATCAGCTTGGCGTCAGAGACGTTGCCTACTGGGGACGAACACGCTGCTGAAGATAAGGAGGCAGCGATCGTGCGGGAGTGTCTTGAGCAGGCAGTGGCCGGCGGCTGTGAAGGATTGATGATCAAGGCACTGGATGGCAAAGAGTCTGAGTATAAAGCTGGCCGACGATCATACTCATGGATGAAGCTCAAGCACGATTACTTATCGGACGAGCCGACCCCAAGCACTTCATCGAAAAAGAAATTTGCTGCTTCAAGCGGTGGTGGAAATGGCACTTTCCTGGCAGATACGCTGGATCTGGTTCCCATTGGAGCGTTTTACGGTAAAGGCCGACGCGCAGGCGTGTTTGGATCCTTTCTCATGGCAACGTACAACTCCGCAAGCGGCAAATTCGAGGTAAAACTAGGATCAGCAGTAGTAGCGAGGCTTGAGTTTGTGCTAACCGTGTTTTGCTTTGGCTCGATGTAGACCATCGGGAAGGTAGGCACCGGATTCTCGGACGCTCAACTGACGGAAGCGGCAGCACGTCTTGAGAAACAAATTCTGCCGGAGACGGACGAGGTGCCAGCGCAGTACCAATCCATCGCAATTCGAAGTCGCCATCCTGACGTTTGGCTCTCGCCGGAGGAAGTGTGGGAGATCAAAGCCACACAGTTGACAGAATCGCTTTCGTACACTTGCGGCGCTGGCATAGCCACCAACATGTCCGACGAATCTGCTGCTGCTGCTCGAAAGGGACTAGCGCTTCGATTCCCGCGCTTTATTCGCTATCGACCCGATAAGAAGCCGTTGCAAGCAACGGAGAGCGAGCAAGTCCTCGAGCTCTTCAACCAGCAGCAGCAACAGATTCCACACTAGACCAACCCACACGTGGAGTGAAGGACACTCACTGTCCGTGATATTCACTGCTAGGTTTTTCCCGCACTGTCAAGAGTCTTATCTAGGTCGATTGATGACAGCGCTTTCTACAAGTAGCAGCTCTCCATGGCTCTAAGGATTCTGGTTCGCCTCGCCTTGAATGGGCGCGTACTCACCTTGTCTCTGGTAGCGTGCGTACAGCGTGGCAAGCACAAACACGCCAGCAAACAGACCGGCGACGCCAAGGACCCACAGGAGGATGAAGTTTCCGATGGGCGTGACGAGGGCCTTCTGGCGCTCCACACTCGATGGTCTGGGAGCAGCAAGCAGGTGAGCGGCCCCGCCAAAATCGCACGTGGCGCCCTCCTCTCGGTGCGTGTGCCAGTACTCGTTGAATACCCAGTCGCAACGCTCTTCAAGGGTATCGAAGCGCTTGTCGAGACCCGTGCAGTCCACCTTCTTGTCGGGGTTTCCGCAGGCGAAGTCCAAACCGCTGACCAGATCGTCACGCACCACGCCACGCTTGGCAGCGCACTTGAAGGAGCCCTTGTCCTCCGCCAAGCAGGCCGTGAACACTTCCTCGTCGCGGTGGTAGCTCGACACGTTCTTCGGGAAGGCGCCCTTGTGGACGAGGTCGAGGAAGTTCCAGCGCGAGCCGAACTCCGTCTTGAAGTTCCAGAAGTACCAGCCGTGGCCCACCGCGAAGGCGTTGAGCTTCTTCAGGTTGAGGTTGCGAGCGAACTCGCGTTCATCTTGTTCGTCCAGCTGCCCAAACGAGGTGTTGCTCGTAATGGGGCACTTGCCGAAGGACGGACCGGACTGGCCGGTGCCGTACGGGCCTTGGATCGGCTTGGTGACGTCCAGCGGGGTGCCAGGGAAGCCCAGGCCGAGGTACGTGCTGTGCACGGGGCACGGCGTGTAGCGACACTGCACCTTGGGGAAGCCCGGCAGGTTGTCGTTGAAGCCGTTGAGCCACATGGCACAGTTGTCGGTCCCGAGAGACCACTCGCCGACGATCACAGGCATCCGCTCGTTCTCCATGTCTGCGATCGTGTACTTCTGCTGGCAAGCATTGGCGAAGAAGTCGGCCTGGGTGCCGGGGGTGTTCCAGGCCTGGTAGATGTGCGTGTCCAAGGCGATATCGGGACATCCGCGCATGAACTGCGACCAGTACTGGACTCCGAAGCGGAACGAGTCGTGCAGCACGAACTTCCAGTGCGGCGCGCGGGCCTTCACGCGCTTGTACGACCGCCAGTAGTAGTCCTTCAGCATGTCAATGGGGGTGAGTTCCCAGGGCTCGTTCACGGGCTCGAGGCCGATCACGGCCGGGTGCTCGGCGTAGCGGTCCACGAGGGTCGCTACCGTGTGCAGCGAGTGGTTCAGGTGCTCGTAGTTGAGCGAGTTGTACGAGTTGTTGGTCAGATTGAAGTCGCCGGCCCACCCGGCGGAGCGCAGCGGCCAGTGCTCGAACGTGGTCGTGCCAATGGGCTGCGTGCTGCCGATGGACGTCCACTTGACGCCGGCGGACATGCCGCTGTTGTCGAAGCCGTTCTGGGACCCGATGAGGCCGTGGATGTCCAGCAGCAGCTCGATCCGGTACTTGTGGGCCAGGTCGGCCACGCGGTCGAGCTCCTTCACGGCTCCGTCCGTGCAGCCCACGTAGGGCTCGTACGGGTTGAACATCCAGTCGCCCACGGGCACGCGCAGCGAGTTGACGCCGGCCTCGGCCAGCTCTTTCACGTCGGCCTCGGTGACCCACGTGGCCCAGTGGATGCGCAGCTGGCGGTTGGCCTCCTCCTGCCCCAGCGCCGTGCAGAACGTGTACGTGTCCATCGCCGTCTTCTCGGGCGCCTGGTCGCCGTAGCGCTGCTGCGTGTTGAGGAACTGGTAGAAGAGCGAGGGCGTGATCCAGGGCTCCAGCACGAGCCAGCCGCCCAGGTTGGCGCCGCGCACCTGCCGGTTGAAGGGCGTCGCGTGCCTGTCGCTCGAGCACGTCTGGTTCTCGTCGTTGGGGTGGAAGCTCTCGAAGAAGTCGGCGTGGTCCCGCGTCGTGCGCACGAACGCCTCGGCCTCGTTCTCCCAGAGCCACTTGGTGTCTTCGGTGGCGGCGGTGGGTGGCAGTGTCAACGCCAACGCCGACAGCAGCAGCGTTGCGACGTGGAGTAGCGGCGTGAGATGCATTGGCCGTGGGTGATCGGAGTATCTTTTTGTCGGGGTGGGGACTTGAGCTGCTGGCGTCAGATCGCGAACTGACGGACGGACCCACCACGTGAGACGCTTGTGTGTGTCGATTGCAATGATGATAACCCGACTGGGATTTGTTGCCAGAAAATAATAATGAAAAGATCGGAAGTTGAAGCGAGCGAGCTGTGTATTGTTGGAGTTGGCAACTTGCTTCTACCGCAGCAAAATAGCTCCTCAGTCACTCGACGTGGTTTGACCACATCAGATAGAGAAATGCATAATAACTTAATATGTATTTGCATATTATGTAGGACGGCGTTGGCTAGGAATGTAGGGAGACTAAGAGACGCTAGGGAAGTTTTCCTATTACTCGGTGCCATACTTGCGCAACATGCCGACAATTGCTGCCGTAGGTTTACGTTCTACGACTGCAAGTTCCCTCGAACATGTCTACGGGCCGTGGAAGTTCGACGGCCCGGTTCGACTCGAACCCATGATTTATGCAGGGAAGGCGTCAGAAAGGATGGCGTGGGGCACCATTACGAGCATAGGCTATTAGCCTAAGGCTAAAGGGTTCCAGCGGAAGGTGTCGCGCAAGAGAGCAGGTAACATTGGCTTCCACTTGCAAAAAGGCCGCGAGGGGGGCAATCCGTGGCAGAGGTGGTGGATTGTTGTCGAAGCTGAGCTGCTGCTAGGAGCGCGACTCCCTCACACTCAAAATTCAAGACCAATCAGGAGTCAAGCAGTCTAGCCCGAAGTCAAATAAATGTACGACGAATGTATCCCCACTCAGTCGAGCAACCGCCGCTGGGGCGCTGCGCATGCCGTTGAGGAATTTCGGCGACGAACGCAGTGAGCCGCATCGTGCAAATTGGCGAATGGCGAGTGCAGTGTGGTGTGGTGTCGGCCTATGCCTCGTACCACTCCATCCTAAGTCTTTGGCTGCCTCTAACTTTTCAACTTCTCCTCGTGTCCGAATCTAGCTCGTCCAAACGACTTTTGTTCTTGTGCTACCCAGGCCGACAAATAGTGATGGTAACGAGGAACGACTTTTGGCACCAGTTTTTTGCGAGCGTGGCACCAAACGAACTTGCGAAAACACCAAAGGCTTCGATGAGCACCACCAACCAAGCAATCCGGAGAAAACACCAACGGCCTTAGACTACGCTACCAACGCGTTGTACGGTACATACCGGGTTTGTCTTCACACGACCCTGTCCCAAGCTGATACTGGCCAGAGGAATCGTGAGGGGCCCGAGCGCCAGCCATGACGCCCATGCGACTCTCGATCCCAAGCGCGAAGGTAGCCCTTCAGTAGGAGCCCAGTCTTGGATTAACGCTCCAATAAGCACTAGGGGATCTAGACTAACGACTTCTGTTGGCGTACGTTCCAGGGTGTGTTCGCCTTATTTCGTTGGTGAAATCGTGAAGTTTTTTTGTGCCAAAGACCAGTACTCTGATGGTAACATGCATCGATTCGCCCATCTCAGTTCTCTGCTGGGAACGCCTAATAATTGGGAGCGATCGTAACACTGACACACACAGTTCCTGCTCTCATAACAGCGAAGATTTTCATCAATCATGTCGACAGCGAGAATAGACCTGGGTACTGAGTCAGGGGCTTCGCTCGGTTGTATTTTGCTCTGCAAAAGGTGGCCCCACAACAACAACCACGCGAATGACGTCTCGGACGCGAACTCCCCCCGCGTGGGCCGAGGCTGGGACGAGGAGCTACCTGGCAAATGCCACCAAGTTACTACTAGCTGCGG
>LGTU01000692.1:0-38781 GCA_001314425.1 Phytophthora pluvialis | reverse complement strand
CAATGGACAATTGATTTCAGCAAAGAGTTGGAAACAAGAAATCCTTGCAGAAAGCGCATGTGAAGCAGAGTTGATTGCGGCAAACACAGGTGCCCATGACGTCGTGTGGTTGGAGCCGTTGGTGGACGAGTTGAACTTGCCGAGGGTAAACACTCCACTCTATTGTGACTCTAGCAGTGCGCGTGAATTGATACAATACGCGGGCAAGCACCGTCGCACCAAGCAGCTCAGAATCAAGACCTCAAGATCCGCGAGTACGTAGCGAAGAACAGCTTGGCCGTGAAGCCTGTGGCGTCGAAAGAGAACGTCCATGACTTTCTGACAAAACCGCTACCTATTGAGGCGTTCCAGCGCCACCATGCACAGCTGGGAGTGCGTGCAATCGGGTGTGCAGCCAAGAAAGCTCCGCTGAAGAAGAGAAGGTGGAGTAGCTGGATCCGTGGTGCATGTACCACATGGTTGACAATGTCCAGCTGAGACCCCAGTGCGCAAAGAGAAGAGAGCCCACAAACTGATGAGTTGTACGTCACGAGGTGGCATGAGGAATTGGCATGTTGTGGAGCTCAGCGACTGGAAGAAAATGCCAAATCCGAGCGCGAGCGAGGGAGGCGCTGTGCGTTTATGGTGTACATGAAAATGAATGGCTATTTATATTGATCAATTGGCATGCATACTGGTAAAATATTAACGTGTGCTGCTTGTTTTGAATGATTAGTGTTGTGCAAGGAAGTGACGGTGGCGAAGTCGAGAAGAGAGTAAGATAAGCGAAATAAACTGCGACTCCTGTTACCAGCGATCACCATACGACAATCGCTTAACAACGAGTCCCAAGCGATCTCTGGACCAGCACAAACAAGATCATCCCACAACTTGCCGGGCCGAGCCCAAAGCTAGCTCAGCCAAAAAAGCCAGTCTTTGCCCGCGTAAGTCAAGCTGTTACCGAGTTGAGTGCTTTGTTTGGTAACAGAAGCTCATTTTGTGGGATATTTTTGGCGCTCAAACCACCTTTGAAAAGCGGGGATCCAACCGCGTCAATTTCACCATTTAACGTGCGTAAAGCGAGCCCCTTGGGGGAAATTAGCAACGCCAGCTGTTTTTTGTTGCACTTATTTCCAACCGGAGGAAGTAGCTGGTAAGTAGGTTCCCAGGATGTTCCACGAAGAGCCCTCGTGGCAATGGCCCGACGTAGACATTCCCCGTGTTGGACTGTATGAACAAACTTTTCACTCCGTCAACGAAACTGCTGCCAACAACTGCAGTGGCCCCAATGGACGGGGCCACCGCAGAGACCAAGTCCGTGTCCTTGGTGCACACTCGGTTCTGCTCGACGCAGTTGTTCATATACTCGAGCATGGCCTGCCGTGTTGGCGCGACGTATTCTCCAAAGACCGCATCATCGCCGCTAATGAGGTCAATGAAGCCTTGTCCCAACTGTCTTTTGTGCAACACTTGCTGGTGCAGCAGCGTCAAAGTTACTGAGTGGGCTGCTGTCCCCGCCGCGAATTGCAGTCGCAACGAATCTGCATACGCGAACTCTTGCCACGGCCAAACCTGTTTAAGCCACACGTCGATACCCCCGACAGGGCATTGGCGTCGGTTGGTCATCAATTGCTCGATGACCACACTTGCACCATCTGTGGATTGTATCGACCACTCATGACACGGCGTCCCGGGAGTAGAAGGAGCACAAGGGAGTTCTTGAAGACGTCCGGGATCGTCGTGTTCAGCTCCTCCGTCGTGGAATCGCATTGGCGAAGTGAGAGCTGGTCCAGGCACAGCCACGAGTGGGTGCTTAGTGCCACCAATTCGTCAAGAAACCCGGTCATACTCCATTCTTCCCCCGATTGGAGACACAGCCCCCCCCCATGAGGTTTCGAGCCAAGTCGTTGCTACGACGTGTGGGCGAAGGCACGGCTTTGAAATTAAACGGCTAATACACTGGACTTATTAGTAAACTAGACTTTTACGAACTGCGACAACGCCCCCCATCGCCGAGTAATATCTGATTTCACTTGGTGTTCGGGTGCGAAGCTTGTTGTATTGACATTGCGTCCTGCTGGGGCGTGGCGTGGAGGGGTTTAAAGTTTATGGTAGGGTCTCCTAGGCTAGTTAGTCGAAAGCACATTACAGAATGAGGAGTTGACTGGGACTTCTGCGATTTCTGGCACGTGATTTGCGAGCCATTCGATTCTCGCGATGACTTCAGAGAAGCCGTCAAGTCCGAACCCTTCTCCCATCCCGTGAAAAATTACTTTCACCACACCAAAAGTAACCGTCACGCCGTGACTCGGACTTAAAATCTTCTCTTGGAATCCTTTTCTGTTGGGTCCTCACTTCGGCATTTTCTTTCCAGCGCTCAAGTTCCCGATTTCAACAGAACGTACCCATGCGTCTTTCTTCCGTTGTGGTTCTGATCGTGGCCTCCTTCCTGATTGCCAGCGAGGCTCTCTCGGCAACCGTGAACGCTGAACAAGCGACGGTCTCGAAAATTGCTTCGTCCGCTACAACAAGCCAGCGACTCCTGAGGACTGTCGAAGACGAAGATGACTCTGAAGAAAGGGCCATCCCGACCGCGAAAATTGAGAAATTCGCTAGGAAAGTTGGCACTCGAAGTCCGAGAGTGTCCGGGGATATCTGGTTAGATTCCAACAGATGTATCCGGATGATTGGGCACGCTACGTCAAGAAATTGAACGAGTATCAAAAGAGATACAAGTCAAAGAAGCCGCCGATGATCACATACGAATTAGTATGTCCCGGCCGCGGCGAGTGTCAAGTCCTGAACAGGTAACATGTTGAATCGTACCAATTGGAGATATTAGTGCGCACTTTAGTTCCGTTACGACTAAACAATAGAGCGTCTACCTCAAGAGGGGGTAAACATACTCCCACGTATCTTTTTGCATCGGTGTGTGGTGTGGATATCGTTGACGGTTCTCGTTAACGGGTGGTTAGTCGTGCAGTGAACTCGTGTTGCGCGTGATTTCACTAGCTAAAACCAGGATACAGTAACCGATGGATCTTGGGTGTAAAAGCCCCCTTGGTGTCCCTGTGGTTTAGTCCGCGATGATCCAGTCGAGTCTCGCTATAAACGCCAAGTCAACCTCTTGGATTATCTCCACCCATACACCGCCGATCCCAAGGTCTCGTTGAGGATAACTCGCGTTGAAGTCGGGGTGTCAGCTTCTAGCAGGCCCCGAACCAAGTGCCATCAACAGGTCAAGCTCTACGGCCCCTATCTCTGCATCGTTTGGACGTACGAAGTTGAATCATTCCGAACTTGATCTCTTTCATGCATTCGTTGGAGTCGCAAAACAAAAGAGCAGCACCTTCCGACCAGGAGGAGAGGAAAACAAAACTAACTTTCACACGCAGACACCCCATCAACGGAGTTTTCGCCACGATTGTCCTCATCCTCGAACGTATTGAAGCTCAGGGGCCGCTTTTGGTTCACAGACTTTATTCAACGGAATGACTGCATAATGTGACGTGAACGTTTACGCTAGCACCGCTCTTCACGAAAAGTTTGGTCTTAACCACCAGAAGGGCGTGGCTCAGACGAATCGATTGTGTTTTAATTCTCGATCGGTGCGCATGAGTGTTGTCAGCGTTCCTACGAGAGATCGATGCCGCCGCCGCCACTTCTCCAGATCAAGTCGTGACCAAATACTAGTAGCCAGCAACGACAGAAGCGTGGCTGCACATGGACAAGCAGTTTTCCACGAATCGACCGAAGGTCAAAACGCCGAGAAAGAACCCCCATCTGTCCTGGTTGCACTGCAAAACAGGAGCTCGAGGACCTACGCGAAGAATCCAAGTTGCTGGGCGCGCGTTTGAGAGAACAGCTCTGCCAACGTAAGAACACGGCGATTGCGACGGAGCAAACTCTCGTGAACCTTCAAGATAATCGCTAGGTGCAAGCTCTTTTTAACCAGGCTGCGCACCCCACGCTCATCAAGTACTTCAGCCCGGTAGCAGCAGAATCTTTGACTCATTGAGGGGGAAGTCGATTCTCGATCGCAAGACCTGACGGGTTTGGTGCGAGAATATCCTCAGCACACAGTCCTCGCTGAAAGTGAAGATGTCAAGATTTGGAACGCTACTGGTGGACAGCACGACGTCGAAGTCAGATCACGCACTTGATGCCATTTGATGTGAAGACAGCATTCCAGGCGTGCTGGCACACCTTTCATGTTGCGATGACGAATTCTGGAGCTAACGTGGTTCCGATCGCACAAGACACGATTTGGGTCAATGCTCTCTACCCAGTTACGATTGGACTGTCACTGTTGGCGCCTATTGCGTTGCCAAACGCTGCATCGTGCTAGGATGATTCGTAATCATTGTCGAGGAGACTTCATCATGGACAACCGAGTTGGGCAGAATGGGTTCGTGCTGTTTCTCAAAGGAGAATTCGGCCTTCTTAATGATGATAGCGTTCTTTTCAGTTTATAAGCAGATCAGGTCATTTTAGATCATGGACAAAAACCGTGAAAATCAGCGTGTGGCTGCACACATGTTGATTTGTGTGCAACCACATGTTGATTACTAAGTATGTGCAAGCCAACGCCGACGCGAGCGACTGGTTGCCAGCACCCCCATGCTGCAGCTAGCTCAGTCCGCTTCAGTACAGAATTTGCAGCCGAAGGTGCCAAGCCCCCGATGGAGGTGCCCTCCTCCTCATCCGCGATCAAGACCTCGGCCATGAACGAAGCCAACCAGCCGACACGTATAGCAACGTAAGTCTGTTGTTACTTGTTTTTTTTATTATGATGCGGCATGAAGCTCACTGTTGTGCATGTCCAAACGATTTGGCACGCTCCAAACAGATATAGGATCTAAAGTAACCAGACGTATGTAGCTTTATTCAACTGCTGCTGGTTTGAGTCTTGTCAATACCTGTGATATGCGTCGATGGCCTTGTTGTGAGAAGTCCCTAGTCGAAGCCCTCTACGCGTGAAGCCTCCAGTCGAAGCCCTCGTGGTGTGACGTCCCATGTCGAAGCCTTCGTGGCGTGACCCCCATGCCGAAGCCCTCGTGGCATGGTGACCCTAATCATTGCCTTCGCGGCCTGGCACGCTTTGTTGCCTTTGTGGCTTGACACACTTAGTTACATCCTTGTTGTGCGACGATAGTATTTAAGTTTGCTGTTACTATTGTGCGAGCATCAAAAGTGAAAAGCTTACGTTTATTTGTCTTCAGTTAAGCTTCTTCAACTACAGCGCCGTAGCCAAAAAAATATGGTTACAATCGGCGAGCGCAAAGCTGAGCCCGCAGCTCAGCCTGCATTACCGCGACGTCTGCTTGGTCGACGTTCTGGACGGGTTCCCTTTGAGAAGAAACCGGACGGGCACTTGGGTGGACATCGGGCTCCTGGCGTCCTTCAGCACGTATCGGACTTGGCGATCGTCGTGGTCCTTGGTTCTGAGTACGGGGTCGCTGAGCGGGCGCATTGTCGCCAAACAGGTCTTGTAGATGGCGCTTGGTAATACTCCTCACAGGAATCTTGTTTAGGACGTCTACAGGGAGCGCGATAACAAGGGCTTCGCGCTCATCCGCAGGTAGTGAGTACAATTCTTTTAACAGTTGAGAGCGCAAGTACCGGGACGCTTCGTCTGACATGTACTTGCCATGCTCACGTAGGTGGCCTACGCAAAAGCCACGGAAGGCTTTGCGATCTCTTAACTCCTGAATGCTTGGAAAGAAGAAGACGAATAGGATTGAGTGGAAATACAATGATGCAGACAGCATAAAATGACTGGGTCCAGAGGGCTGTTGTTTATTTTGGTTTAATTATGTAGACACGAACATATCACATTGTATATATGACATGTAAAATACCTTGTTTTGTATGCAGCTATTTTCAATAGGCCTAATTGAGCCAGGCGCCATAAACGCCGGGGGCTATTTATGCTGCCTAATTAATACAGGCGCCACGAACGGCGGAGGCTATTTATGCTGCGTGAGATTCCTGTTCCTTCATAAAACGATAATAGTCTTTTGTGAGGTGGCGTACGGGAAAGTGTCTTATAATTTTCCATCAATGCAATTTGGTGAGATCTTGATTTCATTATGTAGATGGCTACAAAGGCTTTGATTGTAAAAATGTAGTACCAGGTTTGCGCTCCTCCATTAGCTGAAAGAGATCTCTGGAAGAAGCGGTGAGCGCACTCGGGCTGATGATCCGAGAGGCAGAGTACGCAGAGAGTGTAAACTCGCGCCACTGCTGGGTGGCGAGACGCTGGTGCGCTCGGCGTGACGCAGGGCTACCCGCTCTGGCCTACAACAAGCTGGGTTCTGGATTAATGCTCATGTTGGCCAGTTCGTTGAGTCGGGTCACGCTGGACCTGCTTATCGGCCTCACCCCGTACAACTTCCTGAGCTGCAAGACCGGCCATGCTCGAGCTGCGGTCGAATGGCGACGGCATAGACACAGCCACCTCGGTGCATCTCATTGTGTCAGCGGTTGCTTTCGTACTCATGTTGCCCCGACTCAATAAGATGACACCAGCGTCCAACTTGATGAGCTAGCTGAGTCACTCGGCCGAGTGATAACTTCAACTGAAGCACCAGGACTAAAGCTGGAGATGACGGACTTTGGCAGCCCCGCGTTCAAGTCGTCCGAATTCCACGCTACGCTGGACGCGTACCTGGGCAGGTCGGGGCTGAAGATAAAGATGATCTCGTGAAGAGATGAAGCAACACGAAGGTGACTTGACGTGTTTTTCGTAAAATCCATAGTATTAGTTTGATAGAGATAACATGCAAACCAATACAAGATAATGTCTGATCTGAAAGATTGAAGTGCTCTTTTGGAGACTACGTGGATTATATCCAATGACATCGCATCATTACATTTGTTGTCGAGCTGTCTTACGAAAGATCGACTCAAGCGATTGAGGTTCCATTGTATGCAGCTATTTGGAGTTGGCCTAATAAAGCCAGGTGCCACAAACGCCGGAGGCTATTTATGCTGGATGAAATTGAGGTTCGCTAGACTATTTCTAGTTGAGATCTCATAGCCAGTTAAGCACCCGATAAAGCGTGAATGTTCATTCTTAACTTCGACAAGCTTCACAGAAAGTAGCACCATCATGTTCGGACATCTGGCGCTTTGGAAATTTGCAGAGACTGATGGAAACGTATTCGCCCGTGACTACGCTAGTAAAAGGATACAGATGGGAGCAAGCGACAGACGTATCGATAACAGCAAGTGGTTCCGTGGCCGTGGAGATCGCCGTCTTCGGAGCATGTGGTCACTGCTGCCGAAGGAAACTCGGCATCGTTTAATGAGCGACACACCGGACGCCTCCTACCCTTTTGGCATATCCGGAATTGCGGACAAGCGCGAGTTCAAGTCGTCCAGGCTTGGCCGATCCCAGAAGATTCGCTACGGTCAGCCGTACGGCCAAGGGCGGACGAGAGTTTATCGCGACTGAGTAGCGAGAAACCGTGCACCGCCAGACGTAGCATCGAGAGCTCGGATGGTGTACAAACCAAGGCCAGAGGAGGGGCGATCGGCCCCATTGGCACCAGTGATATCCTACCCCATGACTATACGCCAGGGTGTGTCGGAGCCGAGGGTGCAGCTGGAAGGTGCGGAGGCGAAATTCACGCAAGTAACGTGGAGGCGAGTGAAGATGAACACAGCCGCGGAAGTTTTAGCCCCGCCTCACTCCCTAATTACAGCGTCATGAGTGGAAAATGTAAGAACAAGGTACCTGGACCAATTGATGATGGAGGTGATACCCATGTCCACGACCTTGTCCGATTTGTACAGCACGAGCAACGGGTCTATTCACAGACACTAACAGTACGGCATCGGCTCCTCTCACTTCATCGTGACCAAAATTTAGCTGGATTACGCTAGGCTTTTTCAGGTGTTGGGCTGTCGTTGTCAAAGCCTTCAGTGTCTCCAACATTCGAAGGTGGCCACCAGAAGTATTGGGTCGACTCCGAAAAGCAACGAGTATTTTCAACTTTCTTACGGAAAACACCGATGCAACTTCCTGATTTTGTTCGAATTCTGCGTGGCAAGACTACACATGACTCACGTCCCAATAAGGCCCTTGATATACCACCTAATTCCCCAGCCTGGTCGTCGTATCAATATCGACGTGAGTGGGAAGATATTGTTCGGCATGGAGTCCGACCTAAGTGGAATTCCTCATTTCATGTGCAAGACAAGCCTCCCAAAAATCATGCATCGGCACGATTGGCCATGAATTCGCTCGTCAAGCAAATCCGGAAAGGCCCGAATGCAGAGCAGTACCTGGTGCTTGATATTAATTTGTTGCTGATGCTGGACACTATTTTTTGCAGCCCATTTGGGGTGGTGCAAAAGAGGACGGTTTTTTTTATTGTAAGACGCTCGCGTCATACATGATCTCTCCTATCCAGAAGGAAGTTCTGTTAATGATAATACTGTCGACGACGAACGTGTGGTGGTCGTATATGACGGTCCTCACGATCTTGCAAAGCGCATTTTGGAGGTGGAGAAAGAATTCTCTGGTATCACGAAATTAATGTCGGGCGATGTGGTAGGTGCCTTCCACCATCTTGCTATCCATGCCAACCATGTGGGTCATTTCGCGGGTACAATTCCCGAATTGGGGCTTCTAATCACTGATTTGTGTTGTCCGTTCGGCTGGACGCTATCATCGCAGCATTACTGGACCGCAGGTGCGGTAATTTCCCATTTGTATGCTTCTTCCTCCCCAAAATGGCAGCTCCAACTACCCGAAGACGGCCACACTTTTGATGCAAAGACCTGGTGCGATGATCACAACCTGATCGAACCAGATGTTGGATCTAGGCTACCGGAGGCGAATCTCTCTCTTCGAAGATCTATGACGACAATTCTCGGCCCAGAAGCAGTAAACGAGGCGAAGTTTACTTTGTGGGAAAGCGAAGACAAAATGCTCGGGCTAATGTGGAACATCCCTTGCTCAACTCTCTCAATGCCACCGGAAAAAGTAGCTAAGGAGTTACCCCGCATCAATGATATGCTGGATCAAGATACAACAACGCAGCAGAGCATTCGTAAGCTCTTAGAAAGTCTCCGACATGTGGTGACATGTATCCCATCGGCCAAGCCATTTTTTCAACAGTTATCTGCATTTGACATGGGGTCCTCGGCGATGTTCAACTATTGCTATCACCCAAGCTGCGCGAGATGATCTTTATTGGTTCCGATCAATTCTCCATACAGCAAAAATCAACTTAGTGCCGTTATCGCGATTTACAAGCTCTCATCCGATTGATTACGTGATATTCATGGATGCCAGTGACTTCGGCTTTTGTGCATTGTTTCCTGCACGTCGTGAATATATTCAAGTGCGATTCAATCAAGAAGAATTGCGGAATATTGCAGAATTTCTCTCAACGGGCAGTGGTGACTACAACATTAATTTGCGGGAGCTTATGAGTGCAGTTTTTGCTTCTATTCTGTGGTGCAGTAGCTGGTCTGGGCCATCCAGTAACGATGTCCATCATGTTCGCTTCTGGATTGACAACACCTCCGCAATCACATGGCACAATCGCCGTTCCAGCCGGAACCAGACAGCTCAACAGCTTATCCGGATTCTCGTGTTTCTCGAAGTGCAACACTCATTTCTTGCAACAGCGGCACATATAGCAGGATCTGCTAACGTTATGACTGACGCGGGATCACGGGTGTGACAATCCATGCAAGCCCGCTTAACATTACTAATCTTGCTTCTGGGTGGTCACAGGTCGAGCTCCTGACCAACTCAAGGAATCTCTCACACGTCTGGGCGCGGTTTTGCGAGCAGGAGCCCTTGCAGACTCGTCCCGTGAACATTATCGGCGATACTGAAAACAGTGGACCGACTGGTGCCAATGGATCATATGTTCATGCCGGCTGCCTGAAAATGATTTGAACGCAAATGCCGCACAACTGGGGGCTTTCACAGTGTACCTGTGGATATTTGGGATGAACACAGCAGGAACTGGTAATTCATACTCGACAATCTGCTCAAAGTTGTGTGCCGTGAGGTGGTACCACCGAAACAATGCGGGGTATGACCCCGGCGTAAATGCCAGTCATGCTATCCTGCTACGAGGAATTCGGCGCTTTACATCGCCGGTTGCCAAGCAGTGTCTCCTTTCAGTCCAACCACTGCACGTGATTTACCGCAGCAGCATGCACGCGTTCGCTTGTTATGGGGTGGTCTACTGCTAGGATATTTTTTTCCTTTTGCGAAGATCGGAGTACATGCACATCGGACGTCAGCATCACGCTTACGTGCTGAAGCTTAAGGATATTTCATTCTTCGACGGGGCAGACAGACAGTGAAAGCCGCCCAAGGCCCAACGAGTTGGGATAGCACTTATGGGAGCGAAAAATAACCAGTATGGTCACGAGGAAGTCAAATTTCATGATAAGTCTGGATACAAGATCATTTGCCCAGTTTCAGCTGCGCGGTGGATTATCAAGGGTGCCAAAGAATTTGGTACTGCACCGGAACAACCAGCACTTTCTACAGGCATTGGATCAGGTATTTCGGCAAAGGATATGGCTACAACGATCAAGACAGCCGCCCGAGAATGCAACATGGACCCTGCTCGTTTTTCCGCACACTCGGTTCGTGTTGCGGTGCAACGGCGCTATTAAACGCAGGTGCGGACCGGCTCGCAATCAAGGTCATGGGTCGGTGGCTATCGAGCGCCTTTGAAAATTATCCCGTGCTGACAGCCCAAGGTTCTTCTCAACTATCAAAACTCATGTGCTAAGTGGGTCGGCTGCTGCAGAAGTTGATTCCAAATCGACCACAATTTCCTTCGTGGCCGAGCAGCATCGGATTGATGAATGGGTGCCGCCATTCCTCACCCACGAAGAAACATGAATGACTTCCCCACTCGCTAGCAATTGTTGGAAATGGTCGGTTTTGAAACGGACCAAGACCTCGAAGAGGTGGAAGGACAACGGCAAAACGTCGGTTTCCCGATCGCGGTAGAGATAGATAAATAGGCTACCATTTCAAAAGCTCCTTTGTAGTGCGCAACTCGCCACTCCTCACCCACGAAGAAACATTAATGATTTCCCCACTCATTGGCGATTGTTGGAAACTTAAGCTTAATTATGCCGTGCATTGAATAGTTTGCTACCACATGAACTTACCTGTCATGACCTCTGGCTGACCTGTTTTGCGCTCTACCATAATGATGCACCAGCCCGCGCCGGTGGGAACTCGTACAAATTCGGATGAATGCGGAGTCAGTACCACTCGGCAATGGGCCTCTGCGAGGTTCAACGCGTCGGAATCGAACGTACCTCGGAGATGACTTCCAAGGCTGCCGAGGTTAAAATCGTGAGTGACCTCGTGGCTCGAGCTGTTCATGAATATATTGACTCACGGCGGCAGATTCTCGACAACGAAGAGCTCGAATCAATTCCTGTGGAGAATACTGTCTAGCAACGCACGCGGTTGAGTGTTAATATATGTATCTAGCAGAAGAAGGCTGGACATGAAGTACTATGTACTCGGCTACGAGTAGACCATTTCCTATCATTTTTTTTACTGGTTGCAAAATGTCTTGTGTTCCTAGTAAAAATGGTCGCCTAACTTGAATAGGTTCGATGCAGAATTTACATCCCCATGTTTCTCGAATGGTCTAACCTAGCAGTGTATAGCCCACGGCAACGAGCTGGGTGGTGCAGGGAGCCTGGGTAATTGTTTCTCGCGATGTATTTGCCTTGGTTGGGATTCTGTTGTCGGCCCTCGTTTACTACCAAACGCGTGGAGTGCTCAAAGTATTCCTTCAAAACCGTATTTAGGACGCGGTCGTATACACGTAGCACGCGAATCGTAAAGCAATGACTGCGCCGGACGTTCTGTTTGCACTCAGACGACAAGGTCGCACTCTGTATGGTTTTTGGTTCTTAATTGGCGCGTTTTTATGTTCTCTGGATTTTATATCCAGAGTCTACCAAGGATTGTAACGATGTAAGAATCCTTTCGTCCCTAATATCTCGGTAAAAACTATTATTGTCATCTTTGGATGAGGTGCCAGTGTACTCAGTATTGCACTAATACTGTAGTGCCAAAGCCAAAGGTACAAGTAATGCAAGTAGCTATAAGGATAATTGATTCAGAGTTGCGTTCTCCTTGCGCTTGCGATGCCCACCGACATCGCTGTCCCGAGCCGGACGTGGTCCTAGTTCACTGTTCTAGCTGCGCGCTGCTCGACCAGCTAGAACAGAGAGGTAGATCCAAGTGGCAGCATGCACTGGTCGAAAAGCTAGGTCACGACCATCGTAACCGATGCTCGAGCCTTAGGGTTGCTTAAACTGTGCCATGCACCGATGAAATTATGCTACTTACGTGTACACCTTACAACAATTTCATCTAGGGCACGAATACGCTGTCGCAGCTAGTAGTTGCAGGTCGAGCTCCGCTGTTCGAGAATCTTTGTCCGAGAACTACCGTGGTTGAACCGTTGGTGAGATTGACTCACGGACATACTGAGGCTAGTATTAGTATTTAGTATAGTTTAACCAAGAGGGGGTTGTCGAGGTTTTCTCCCCCTCAATCCCATTCTTCCTGTGGGAAAGCAACATCGTGTTAGTGTTCTTGTGTCTGGCCTTCATCGGCAGTCGAAACCAAGCTTCACTGGCACTACAGTCCTACTGCGCGTGCCGTCAGGTTATGAGCCCGACGCGTGTGAGACTTTGTGAACGACTTCTGTGAAGCTTTGAAGAACAAAGTCTTGAGTGAACTTGCCCCCGAACACCGCGACCTCGGCTGTGGCTTCGAGCTGCCAAGGTAGTTCAACGTCTACTGTGTCCGCGTTTACTGTGCCTGCGTCAACTACGACTAGTTCAACGGTGACTTCTACTGCTATCGCTACTGCTGTCGCTCCTGTGCCTTCCACGTCAGCTTCTGCAGCTATCAGTGTTACAACAAGTGCTGCGACTGGTGCTGTAGTTGGACTTGCTGGTACCGCTGCGCCTGGCCTAGGAGTAAGTACTGGAGGACCGGGTGGAGTTGGTATCGCTGGTGGTGTACCAAGCGTTGGCGTGTCTGGTATCCCACTCACCCCTTGGGTAGCAGTGGGCACAGGCCGATCTGCTCCACCATCACGCCGCACAACATAATGCTTCGAAAATTGACGAACCACATCACGATGGGTGCGTGCAACGTGGACTAAAAACGTATCTGCCTAGTCCTCGTCACTCACGCGTTTGTCATAGTGAAGAAGCTGCCTACGTAGCGACTCCATCTCGCGCAGCCACTGATCCATGCTCTTATCCAACTGTAATAGGTTGGCAGAACCACCGCCTGATGAGCAAGATCGGCGGCAGGCAGATGATGCGTACGTTGCAGTAGCGAAAGAGGTGGACGTTGTGCAAGCCAGCACCCACGCAAGATACTGGCGAAGGGAACGAAGTGAGATTCGGTAGAAGACCGTACACGAGAAAAAGGCGACAGAAGGGCAGTTGGCGGCCGACGAGCGGTAGCTGGCTGGTATAATCGAATTTGCGGCGGAGAGCAACAGCAAAGAGTACGAGTACGGCGAGACGGGCAAGAGCTCCGGATCGACGGTGTTGAGCAGCAGGAGACCGACTTACGAGTCGAAGGGGCCCGCCGAGCAGTCAGTGGGGCCTACGGTGTTAACCGGCGACTGGAGACGAACAGGAGACCGACGGGTCGACTGGCTAGCGATCGAGGGAACGGGGCAAGTGCTGCAAGTAGAAACGGAAGGGCAGGAGGCCAGTGTGTCGACAAGTTTGCCGCACGCTGCGAAGTGAGGGTGGGCGCCAGTGAGCGTTAGATCCGAGTGGCTAGGTGAGCGTTGCTGGAAGTGTTTGCGTAGGTAGCGATAGTGCCGTAAGTTCGACCAGGAGTTGCTAGAGAGAGAGACGAGAGGAATACAAATAGGCGGCGAGTTTGAGTGAGCGAACTGCCGGCGCAGGGGACATAAGTTGGTCCTCTGAAGCCATTGCGAGTACGAGTTGACGTGTCCAAGGACAAGACACTGGGCGATACAGACCAGACCAGCGTGCAGGGTAATCGAAGACACGTTACATGGTGGTCATACAGGGGCAACTTAACAAGACGAGAAATTAAGTTGCTCCTAGAGGCACGAACCGTATACGAAGATGGCGGTTACGAGGACGGCGACGATGACGACGCCAGTGGGCGCCTCGACGGGTGTAACAACGCGAGCAGCATCCCGGTCAAGAACACCGCCAGCGCCGCGACCCACGTTGCAGCAAGCACCTCCAGCGGCGGCCACAGCAGGGTTTGGTGCAGGTTTTGGTGGCACGGCGACAGAAACAGCTACGAGCACGGCAGGCTCTGCTACGTGCGCTAGAGGAACGACAACGGCGGGAGCGGTGTCGAGTACAACAAGCGTGGCGATGAGCCATCCGACAGTGGCAGTGAACGATAGCCACACGGCCCCAGTTCCAGCAGACGGAGTTCCAGCACTAGGCGCCCTGTTGCAGCAGCTCTTGACGGCAGTCACACGCCTGGACACACGTGTTGGGACGATGGAAGCAGCGAACGATGATCGCGTACATGAACCGGCGAGTGGAGATCACGTACGGCAACCTGTGGTAGCGGTAAACAGAGACGACGTACGGCCACCGGTGGCGACAGTACCCGTACGAGATGTGCGACCTCCAGCGGCAGCTGCGGCAGGAGGTGGTCAACCTCCAGGAAGGCCAGCAGCACATGGAGCACCAGGTGACGGTGGCGACGGCGATGAAGACCCCGATAACGGTGATGGCGACGGAGACAGATCCAGCAGCAGCGACGAAAGTGACGGGCAGCACCGACCACGAGCAACAAGACACGCACGGCACAGTCGTTCAAGGAACATCAAGGATCTGGAGTTGCCGACGTACACGCCTTCGCCCAAAGTGTAGGTTTCGACGTGGATCGAGCGCGTGGATTTGACGTTGGAAGGCGCACGAAGTTCAGGACGAGGAAGGTGGACTGACAAGGAGCTGTACTACATCCTAGACAGCAAACTACTTGAGAGCGTGTCAAAGTGGTGGGTATTGATGAACAGAAAGCTTCGACAGCGAGACCGTACATGGGCAATGTTGAAGATGGCGTTGTTGCAGCGCTACGGCGAACGCTTCGACATGTCGGCAGCAAAGTGGCGTGTCAATCAGCGACGAATGATACCCGGAGAGATGTACGCAGACTTCGCCGCAGGACTGCGAGACGCTACCGGCAGAAACCTCGTAGAAGAGAAAGTGTTGTTGGCGTAATTCTACAAGTGTCTGAATATCACGGTTAGGCAGCTGGTGAGGCAGCGACACCCGGCGACACTGGAAGAGGCGGTACCCGCTGCCATGGAGATCGATGACACCAACTCGAACGTGGCACAGGGCATGCAGAACATTGGACAACCATGGGCCACCGCGCCAAATCCATGTTTGGTCCCGATGACAGCAACCACTGGACAGACGTTGGTCATTCCCGGTATTGGTGGTACGGGCTTGCCCCTGGAATCGTTCACGACGGCGGCAGGTATGACGCAGGCGGTGACATGAGTCTGTTGGCGCTGTTCACGAACCCGCAAGGTGTTTTCAACACGTACTCTGGTACATGGGACGTTCCCAGAGGTCGCTCGTGGAATGGCAAGTTCTGGGCCGGGTCAACTTGGTTGTTTTTGTGCTACCCTGCAGGTGTCTGACAGATTTCGACGAGGTTAATCGGCATACTTTACGGATGTGGTCCTCACCAAAATATGTTTTACATCCATGAGCGTCATAATATAGCGGTTTGTCGATAGCGTTCTATTGTTCGTTATACAACGAACCCCACAAACGGGTTGGTGTCCATTTTCGTGAAATACCCACCATTCATCGCTGTGAATGGCTTACTCGAAGGGATGCATGCGCCAAGCGAGCACTTCTACCTCAACCTCGTGGCCCATAGTTTGTTTAGCAGATACCATTAAACTGACATCGACCTGAGGGTAATTACTGCATTTATTTCCATGTCGACGATACTAGTAAACTAAGCAGCACTCCCATAGATTAGGCACCCGTGGTCATGTGAATTGACCAACATTTCCCAACTTGCTCATGACGAAGCAAGGTGGTACTCTCGCCACCCGAGCCGCTAAAGTAAAGTCAACCATGACAACGAAGATTGTGTCTACGCCAACCCGTCGGACTACTATCGAACAGCCAGCTACCACCAAACCATCGTCTCCGTATATCACACCGTATCGGCGTCTGCAGCGACTAGTCGCTGAGAAGCCACCGGCAGCTGTGCGCAGTTCCCGGATGATTGGAAGAGTTGAACGTAAGTGCTGTTATTTTAGCATTGCGTTCTTATGAAATATTGACTAAAAGATATTATGTGTATGTTTGTGTGTAGAGCTTCATGAACTATTGCGGGCTGGGCTGTTGACCGAGAAGGTCACGCTCGAAATGCTGCTATTATGGGTGTCGGATCACACTTACAAGAATTGGAACCTTGTCAGACTCCACTTCATCGATGCGACGTCACCAGGGCCCACACGAAATACTTCAATCGGCAATTCGAGATTTGTTTCGTTTACAGCAACTGCACTGAGGAGCTGATTTATAATGTGAAACTTGGCAGGCGTTTCGAGACCAGTACAACGCTAACCATGATGCAATTGATGCTGTGCTATTAATCACGACAAGGTGGTATATGGTATCGGATTCCAATGAGTTGCCGCCACCTGGTACTTTTGTCAAGATCAACAACTACTCCAGCATCAAGCTCTTTCGCGGTGAGCAGTGTCAACTTACAGCCAAGCTGCGAGATCTGTCCTGGTGATCTGATGAAGCGACTAGCGGCGTTATACGCTTACGTGTCAGTTGTATTTCGTGTTTTAGCTACTGCAAAGATGGGTGACAAGTTGGTCGAGGCGATTAAACTCATCTAACAGCAATTGCAAGTCTTACCATCATTCTGGAGTGTAGCCACTATATTCGATTAATCAGGGCAGCATCCTAGTTGGGTTCCAACGGAAGTATCAGCTGCCATGTCGTATCTTTATTTTTCGGGCAGTAGCCGTGATCCTTCGTTCACGTTCAACTCAAATAGAACACTTCGCATGGTCATGGGTTTGTGCATATCGGGCATTGGGAAAATGCATCGTGGGTCAATTGTTTTACTTTTTAATCTTCTCGTGGGCGTTCAACCGCGCAACACCGAATGGTAGTGCCAGGAGTGCGACGTCGAAGCATACCCTTAGACCGTCTTCCTTGAGGACACACTGCAAAGTACTGCACCTATTTAGCGAGAGACGGCATTGTCACTTGCCGGATCTACCGAGTCAGGATTTAGTTTATGGTGTGGACTACATACATATTAAATTGCTCACTCTTACCATCATTTCAGATCATGCAGGTGGCCGAGAAGAATGCAAAAACACCAAGGTTACTATCCTCGAATTCGTTTACATGAATCAAAGGCGTGCCACCTAAAGACGTGAAAACTGACTCTAGGAGTGCAGATGCCAAAGCTCATTGGTACGCGCAACTACACCGTGGACGAGCAGTTTCGACAACTAGTAATCATCGCAGAGGAATTACCGGGGCAGCCGGCTCACTGGGATGCAGTCACCACGGCTTACAACATAAACCAAGAAGCGCGTGGAAAGCGTCGTAGTCGTGGAGGTTTGAAGCGAAAGTTCCTGAGCCTGTGTCAGGCATCGAGGAACCTGCAATTCGGCGAGTTGAGCTCCATCGAGAAAAGGGCAGTAGATCTCAAGCGCAATATCTACAAGCACGCCAACAGGAAGCCTCAGACGCAGCGCAGTCCCCTGACAAGGTGCAGCAATCGCCACGTAGCTCAGTCTCCGTTGATCCCAACCCAAGAGGGCATCAAGATAGAAGTGGAGCGCGGCAGACTATTATGGGCGATGTTTTGGAAGAAGGTGCGGGTGCGAGCGAGAAAGCACATCATGAAAGGGCTTCGCAACAAGTTTGTGAGGATGCAAGGTGCTGCTCTGTTTTAACCAACGACTGTGGTGGCTCTGTGATGCTATGCACCGCCTCCCAACGTTCTTCAGAATCCGTGGGCGAACGAAACCACTCGTGCTCGGACCTTATTCAGCTTTCCAAGTGGATTCAACGGCGAGATCAAAACCAGCACACAGCTTGGCAATAAACAAATGAAAGGGAGCGGCTAGAGCGCGAACATTGGCAGCGTCAGAAGGCAAACCGGCGATTCCAGGAGCTTCTGAGTCGGCTTACTACAGTGCCACGCAGATAGTATTCAATCTAACACTACATTTCCATGTTAGTTGTCCAATATACTGCATAGTAAACCAAGCCACATCAACTATAATGGGAACCTATTCTATATCGGCAAGACCTACTTGCAGTTGGAATTCTCACAAGCGAATTTACACGCTATGCCTTGCTGAATGTTAATAAATGGGGGGGGGGTAATTGAATTAATCGGACGTGGTATCAATCCGCCACCGTATCTCGCTCCACAAATATCCTTAAATGGGTGGTCTGGAGAAATCCGGAGGCGGATTTCGCAATACTTCCAAGTAGATATCATTTGTGAAACGATCCCACCAGCAGAACAAACACAACCATCGGATTGGGTTTCACACCGTAGTAGGTAGGCAATACGCGGGGTATGGTCAAATGGAGTTGGTCACTGTCAACGGGGAATCAAGTGATCTCACCCTCATATGGCGTGTTTAGCAGGGATGACAGGACGCAGGAAAAGTCTCGGCAAGGGGGGGGGGGGGGGGGGTGCAAAGCGGCACCGCTTCGTTCTACGCGATAATATCAAAGGAATTACCAAGGCGTCTATCCGTCGGCTTGCTCGGTGAGCTGGAGTGATCTGTATGTCTGGCTTGATATATCACGAAACTCTCGCCGTCCAAAGGATTTTTGTAAAAAAAAATCTTGTGCGCGATGCTGTTGTATACACGCGAATGGGAAGACAGTCACCACAATGGATATTGCATACGCTCTCAAGCACCAGGGCCGCACGCTATACGGATTCGAAAAGTAAGACCGAGTTAATATCTAACTGGTAAAAACTGCAGCCAAATACAATCAGGTGCGACAAAAACTTCTTACAACGGAATTACATACTCACGGATGGTGGGGTGCGATGATTCTGCAAACTATGTATCAGCCCGGGACCTACCGGCCCGGGTAAGCAATCGTTAGACGCGGCTCGAGGTAAAAGCAAAAAACGAAACTTTACCGGTACGTTGACGGTATAGATATATATGGGGGGGGCGAACGGATGACAAACTCCTCTTCATACGGGAGGGAGCGTGATCACCCTCGGTTCATTCGGTTCAGCGGTATGGACCACGTGGACCACGTACCACTTCAACCGGGCACTGACATGTCTACTCAGAACCGGTTTTCAGGACCCAGATACCGCTCCTTCCTGCAAGCTACTGGCGCTGCACTGCAATGCAGCCTGCATGACTGCGATCCGACGAGGTTGGGGGTATCTCCAAGGAACGTCCAGGTCGAAGAGCTGAGAGAAGACCGAGACTATAGAACTCTATTGAACTTGGTGGCGCGTATTTCACAAGAGAGCACACGAAGCATCCTAGCGTAGGAACTGATAATATTTTGCGCTAGCTTATTCTGCTTTCCTCCCTCTTCCTGCGTAAATGATTGCTTGCTGCTAGGTGTGCCTGCGGTGGATGGGTGAAACACTGCTAGCTAACGTTCGGTGATGCATGCTGTGTGTGGGTGTGTGCAGTGTTTGTGTAAACGCATGGGACCAGCAAGTGGAGGCGTACGCTGGAGAGGAGTTCAAGGGGAAACAGGTAAGGACAAAGGGAATATTATGCGCGGGGGGGAGGTGGTATTGCGAACTAAAGTTTTTGTAATTGCTCATTTAGGCGTGTAGGAAGACGCCAACCCAATGGTCACGTACGTGGGGGAGAAGCCCAAGGCGGAGAAATGTAAGGTCGAGCGGTTGCTATGCGTGAATGCGTATTGCTAGCTAATATTTAGTGATACTGTTTGGTGTGTATAGATGTCAAGGACCAGCATATGGAAACCAGTACGAAGCGTGGTTGTTATGCTATGAAGCACCGAGCACTAATGCTTCGCTTCTGACTACTATTGGCAATCGATGTAACATATTTGACGTGGGCATACGAAAGCAAGCGAAAGAAAAGACGGTGTTCTTTTGATGCTGATGACGAATTTGATGGAGATGCTTTGAGGCATTTGGATATTGCCTACAAGCGCGAGCAAAGCTGAATGAGACAGCAGAAATACAAACAACGAAAACAACAAAGACGTGTTGAGGCGAATACTTGTGGATTGCGTTTTCTTGATTGCGTTGGCGTCAAAGACCAAATGCACGAAAAAGTTGAATGAATCGTTGGGACCTGAAGGATTGGACGAATACCCCTGTTTGATATGTGATCGGTTGGTTGCTCATCGTGATGTGATAAGAAAGGGGGACTCGGATTGGAAATTTGTGGATCAGTTATTCGATTGCTTGCGCGAAGTCAACGTTAGTTTACCTACCGAGCTTCGAGAACAGTATCGATCACCGCTTCATGTCCAAAGTTTAGATGGTGTTAAGGTTTCACCACGAGGTGTGCACTGCTTCATTGATGACAATGACAGCCCGAATGCTTCGATGTCGGTTTGCAAGATGTGCGCTGCTGCTGATAAAGTGCAGAAACTGCCGAAGTTTGCTATCGCGAATGGTTTTTGTGGGGATGATTGCCAGAATGCCTCCTGTCGGTTACTATTCCCGAACGGTTCATGACGCAACTGTCTAGCATTGGAGCAACGACACGAGTGATGCAAGGTGGACGCCATCGCTGTATACGCTCTAATTGTGTTGCCTTTGGTGGTACCCCTGGGCCTCCGATGACACTTTTGCCTCGATCATTTCAGGATGTGTTGTCGTATCGCGTCGCTATGGTTGGCTACTTCACTGAAGGACAGTTGGAAATTTCCAAAACGATACATAGCGTTCGGGCCTAACTGGATCGAGATGTGTTCAGGTTCTATAAAGACTTTAATGCGTTGTATGCGGGAGTGTTTTCGAACGATGATGTACTGAACGCTGATTATCCCGAAGATATTATCGAAAATGTACTTGTTGAGCATGTGGAAGACCATGATGACCACTACGAAGAACGTATGACAGAGGAGCAGGAGAATATTCTAGGCCAGTCAGATGCGTGGCACGTTATTTCTCATGACGATGAACATCCGATTCTGGAGCGCCGCATTAGTGTCACAGATGATTCAGCATCGGTTGTAGCGAGTGATCACCCTTTGCTAACCCATGCTCGTGATCAAGTTCAGCTGGAGCGAGGTTTTATGATTCGTCAGTCCATCAGTTTTCAAATGTCATTAACGGGATTTATTAGCGCGAATTTGTCCTCACCTCTTTCCATTTGGCCGTGGCCACCCTGGTGAACTCCGTCCAGAACCCGTTTCTATGAAGGAGTGCGTCAAGTCATATATTGCTCTCAGTGGAAGATAGTTTGCTGAAGATGAACTATTTGTATTAATGGGGTTCGATCGTATTTCAATCATGAATATGTATATCCAAAATTCTATCCGCTGACACCGGATGCCACATCGGTAAGACGGGTTTGAAAGCATAGGCTTAGATCAGATTGGAAGTGCGCTGCTGTAAAATGAAAGGCGACGACAAGGACGGTTGCCCCGTGCTAACCAGATAGACAGCGTTACTGCTAGCTTTTTGAAAACGGTGGAGCTGGCCTCAGGGGTAGTGTGGGGTAGCTATGCTGAGCGCTCGCAATATCGTCGGAAAGCCTTCGCGTATCAAGCACGATTTGGCCAGCCACCATTGTTTATTACGCTAACCCCCAACACTGACGATTCTTTTGCGATGGCTCAGTACACGGGTCTTTCGTCTGTAGAATCCTTATTCGACATATTAGATGCTACAATACCTAGCAAAGCTCAGTTGCGTCAAGCTAGTCTAAGTAACGATTGCGCATCAGCACGTTTATTCATGCGTTAAGTTGATGCTTTTAGAGTGCGCGCTGGGGCTCGATCCTACCACAAAGCCGAAGCTACCTCACTGTCGCCTCGTTAGTGATGTGGAGGCGTACTTTGGTATGATCGAAACACAGGGGCGCGGAACCCTTCACATTCAGTTTTTGGTTCGGCTAAAGAACTGTCCAACTAATTCTGCTGCAGTCGAGGAGATTCTAAAGAGTTCACAGGGAACCTTGCGTCACAAAACTGGCGAAGCCTATGTAAACAGCGTTGTAAGCACAACGCTTCGTATTGAACTGGACGGGTTCAAGTGTCTCCGATGCGGAGCCCCCTTTTCAGATATCAGGGAGCTACCAATACCAAGGGCAGCACGTAACCGACCAAAAGTAGCGTGTGGCGCTGCATCGACCGCCTTTGAGCCTCGGTTGTTGCGATGCACTGCCTGCTCCAGTGAAGTCAGTTCTCAGCATGTTTTACGAAGTGTTCTTCTTTAGTGCCAACCGCTGCATTGGCTAGCTTGGAGTAAACCACTTTCATCGGATGAAGCTATTGAACAGGCGATATCAGAGAGGATGTGTCGTGGCACCAATGCCCAAGCAATTGCAGTAATCGAGAAGCGTGAAAATATACAAGCAAGCGTGTGTACAGCTAATTATTTGTGAAGTGAGGACGGCTTATCTGCTACTGAGACTAAGGAATGGCCAGACCTCGCAAATCTACCTCAAATGGAAATGTGTAAGAGTGATAACGACTCATTCCAGAATGACTATTTGACTCGCCTGGTTCAAATTTTGCCACCTTCAAAATCCGACAACTGCATACCTCTAAAGGATTTTGATTACATGGTTGCTGCGCTGGTATTATCGCAAAATTAGGACTTATGGGCTCACACAAAAAGCTGCTTTAAGCAGTCACGCACAACGACGGATGTAGCATTGTGCCGTTATATGTGTCCACGTGAACGTGTAGCAAACACTTCGTTCACCTCATCTGGAATAGTTTTGGCGCGCCAAGTAGCTCACGAATTCATTAATGGGTTTAATTACGTCTTGATGGCAACGTTCAAGTACAATCACGACATACAATTTCTTCTTGGAGGCAATGATTCCACAAACCGTATATACTACTGCTGTAAATATGTTACGAAACATCAGAAACGACTGGATTCATCTGTTGACATAGCTTTAGGAGCATTCAAAAGGCGACAGGAGAAAAAAAAGGAGGACGAGTCACAGACTACCCGCGACCCCCAGATTCGAATCGCTACTGCTCGTAAGCGTGTAGTTTCTATGACTTTTGCATTAACAAATCGACAAGAAGTCGCCGGACCTTTGGCAGTTCTTCATCTTTACCGTGTATCACGCTGTTATGCTAGCGCTGATTGCTCATCGCTGCCCTTACGAGTTGTCGTTCGTCAGCTTTGCTTGAGCGAAAACTATGCCTATTATCTTGTCAATGAAAGTGATTGCGGGTCAAAGTTTCGTGTTGTATCGTTCTTGGATGATTACATTTACCGCCCATGCGAATTGAAGGACGTCAATTTGTACGCGTTTGCCATGCATTTCTATCGGTTTCGAGATCGGAATGCTGTACGTTCGAGTTTGCAGTTCTTAGAAGGCCATCCGCTTCATCAAAGTCACCGGCTTTGCCAGGGAAAGGTGGAAGTGGTCCCTGTAGTATACGGCTACCCCATATCCTATGTTGAAGATGGATCGCCGCTGGAGCTTAAATATAAGCGCGCCCTTCTATGTCATGTGCTATTCAAACCATTTCGAAACCTCGTTGACTTGATCGGAGGAGCTCCCTCCAGTGATGACGCGTGGCTAAAAGCATTTATTGCGTGGGAAGACACACGCAGTTGTTTTGTCAGAACAATCATGGAGGACATGGACGGTTCTTATAATGGTGCTAGTCATGCAAAACAGAGAAGTGAAACGTTGCAACCAACTAGAGATTATATTGATAGTAGTGAATCGGAAAGTGAGAACAATAGTGATGAAAATGACGAGCTGTTTATTGGCGGCAACGAACCGAGTGATGAGAATTACATGGACAATTTTGAATGTCCGACCGATGATGACGATAGAGATCATGATGACGGGAGGACTTCAGAAAGCCGTTCTCTGAACCCATCCATTTGTCCAACATCAGCGGTGCCGCACGCAGGTATTGGTCATATTATACGGGCGTTTAATGAGCTGAATCTGTTAGAACCTGTAGCTGTTCAAGTCTCCCGAGGGCATGAAGCTGGTTTTTGTTTGGAGAGTTTTCCGTCTGTACAATTCATGCAAAAATGGATTTTGGATTCGAGCACAGACAATGATATATCAAAACCTACGACTAGAAGCTATACTCAGAGTACGGAGGGGATTGAAATGATTAATAATGCATTCGAGCGAGCGAATTTGATCTGGAATCCAATCAGCGTAGATCGCGTTGGGATCTCTAGAAGTGCATGAGAGTTTGCCGCAATTTTTTATATTTCACGGGCATTCACGCTGAACGAACAACAGCATTTTGCTGTGAAAGCAATAGGAACTGCCCTGCTTACCGATGAAAAAACGCTGAAGCATCGGTGTAATGTGAATTCCGCCTTAGATAAAGATCAGTTGCTGATTTTTCTTGGTGAGCAGGGAAGCACTGGTAAAAATGGCGCAATAGTTGGGGGCGTTTAAAATGTCAGGTTAAACAACTTTAACTGGGAAGGCAGCTACTATAATCAGTGGAATAACTCTCGATAGTTTCTTGAAGCAACTTCGACAGCGCAATTTTATTGATATGATGGCCAATCTGAGTATACTAGTGATTGACGAAATTTCCATGATGAAAAAACCTCAGCTATTGGAATTGGACAAGTTACTGCGAATTGCCAAACATATTCCTGATGTTCGTTTTGGTGGCATTCATATAGTACTTGTTGGTGATTTCCTGCAGCTACCCCCGGTCGGCGCAGACCCCTTGTATCGCGATCCGTTTTCAATAGCTAAACCTCGAGTCGACGAGATTGCACGTTATCAATTATGGCGATCGTTTGAAACTGTTGTCATCCTTGAAGAGTCTGTCAGATTTCAAAGTGACCAGGAGTGGGGAGAAGGGTGTCGCCAGGCCCGGTTTGGAAATTGGACGCCGTCCTTTGTGCAGATTATTAATTCGCGTCTGGCCAATGGGTCCACCAAAATATGAGATCGCATAATAAAAGAGGAGTTACCACCTACCTTAATTACACCTGATAACTCTACTAGACTCGCGATTAATAACCGATTTATTAAGACGACGGCAAATGTACTGCCTTCGGGTGAGTGTCCAGTGCGTGCGATAGCTAATTTTAAAGGGGAGTCGAAGGTATTGACTCGTTCAGAACGACAAATGGTCCTTGCGCTTCCAGACTCGAAGCTCGGACGCATGGCCCCTTATCTGGATTTAATTATCGGGATGCCTATCCAGATAACACAAAATGTCAGACCTGCAAAGTCGGTTGCAAATGGCACGCTGGGCACCCTCGAGAAGATTATATTTCAACCTGGAACTTCATTCCGACTAGTACATGATACTAATGCGGAAGTCATTGTAAAGCTTCCGAGTTTACCACCCCAAGCAGTTATCGTACGCATTTCCCGAGCTGCTACAGCAATGCCAATGGACGGCGGCATCAACACATCTTTGTTCCCGTTGTTTTTCTAGTCTTGGGTGTACGCGCAATGTGATATTCCTTTGACCGGGACTTTTCGGGGGATGCCGCTCGCCCTCAAAGTGAATATTCAACAATTTGTTACGTCGTCTGGGACAGATTTGTACAGCACAACGTATCCGTGTTTGCGAAGGTTATCCGGCGCCAACATACTCTTCGGGTGACCAGTCGGGTGGTATTAGTTGGTGATGTGGTTGATAGTTGGCAAATTGAGAAACGAACAGCCGTTTGACATAGTTTGTGAATGCTGTTACGTTTTGCAAATTTAGGCCGACCCGCAAGAGCGCACGTATTTTCCGCTGTTGTGTGCCGTACATGGGATAAGACGCGGTTGACTTCAATAAAATGCCTAAGCAACGTGGCTGGTGTTGGCTCGATATCTTTGCAAGTCGAGATAAATGAAGCCACTAAAGTAGCAGCATAGCGGGCTGCATTGTGAAGAATAGGCGTTGTTGTGATTAATACTCGTCGATTTTTGTCAGACAACGGCGAAGTCACTGTGGTTGTTGGTCGCTGCGAAGCTGTGAGGATGGCTGTCATCGACGTATTGGGGACAGCAACAGCAGATAGATGTAGCAGCCATGTAGTATTTACTTTAGCATTTAGCACGGGTAGAGCGCTGTCTGCTTGAAGTTCTGCGGGTGGTGGGTGTTTTTCCTATCGATGCATCGTTGCTGTTGGCCCTTTCAAGCCTGCCCGGGCGGCATTCCCCAAGAAATCGAGACAGCAGTTATACGAAGCACAACATACACTGGTTGTTGAAGTTGCACCGTAGGTGCGGTTCAGCCTGAACCGTTCTAGAACGGATCCCATTGGTTCATTTCACTTTTGTGGTTCAGAGGAGCAGGAAGCCGTATTTGCCTAAACACTTACAAGAAGACAACAAGGGGGGCAACACGAGGAGAGTGCTTACACGGACTAGAAGGACAAGTTTAGCTAACTCTAATCGACTCACTTTGGCATTTACCAACAACAACGCAAGCTCCTATCAGCAGGTTAACAAACGCAAGAACTACCGGACCCGGAACGCTCTACCAAGAACGCTCAAGTCATGACGACGACCAAAAGAGCCGAAGTCCTCCTGGGTAGTGGGAACTACTTCCACTGGGAGATTAACATGCGCATGACTCTCGCCCGGAAGGGATTGCTCGCGCATGTGGAGGTCGTCAAGGCGGAGAACGAGACCACCGAGGCGTGGCTGGTGAACGATGCCAAGGCACTCGGCATCATTGCTCAAGGCGTTGAACTGCAACACCAGACCAAGATACGGTTGGCGACCCGTGCCATGCAGGCATGGAACACGCTTCGAGAATTCTACAACCATACCACGCTCCACAACCGTGTCACGATGACTCGGCGTCTGCACGAGTTCAAGATGGAGAACGGTTCGACTATGGCGAAGCACCTGGACGCTTTCGACGAGCTGATGGGTCGGGCTCCAGACGCTGGGAGAGCTAATCGATGAGGCACGGCAACTGATGCTGCTGCTAAGTAGTCTTCCGTCGGAGTATGAGCTGATTGCGTCCATCGTGGAGAACACTAAGGACATCACGCTCAACGACGTGAACGAGAAGCTGCTAAAAGAACAAGAACGGTTGCAGAAGATGGTGACCGCGGAACGCGCGTTCAAGCTGAATGCTGGACAGTTCAAGAGTGACCGAAGGAACGGTCGCAAGGGGAACGGTCCACGGAAGAACGGCGGTGACTTCATGGGCAAGTGCTTCAAGTGTAACCAGACTGGACACATGAAGCGGTACTGCCTGGAACTGAACGGTGTCAGAATGGACGACGCCGTGTTTGCAGTGGGTGAGGAACGGTCTGCTGGATGGCTTATCGACAGCGGTGCGACGACGCACATGACTCCTCACCGCATGGATCTCTTTTAGTACGAGTCGCAGGACTCGGGGGTCGACGTGACGGTTGCGGACGGCAAGAAGTTGCGCGTGATTGGGTGTGGAACGGTTAGGCTGACCGGTCTGGACGGTATCCGGATCACGATGAAGGAGGTTCTACACATTCCTGGACTTGACAGACGGCTACTGTCTGTGGGGAAGCTTGCTGAACTGGGTCTGAACGTGGAATTCCAGCGATCGTTATGCGTCATCTGGGGCGAGGCCAGTGCTATTGGGTTGGGGAAGAAGGTCAGAAATGCGTACATGCTCGACTGCCAGTAGGAGGAGGCACGGTTTGTGCAGTACTCCGGGGCTGACAGTCAGTGGGAGCTATCGCACGCTCCCATGGGGCATCCTAGCGAGAACGGTCTAGTCAAGACACAGCGTTCAACAAATGGTATGCCAGCCGTGAACCGTGGTGTCAGAACGGTATGCGGTGGCTGCATGAAGGGGAAGCACACTGTGACACCGTTCCAATCACGCTCACCGACCAGGACGTCCCGTGTGTTCGAACTTCTGCACACGGACGTGATGGGCCTATGCGAACGGTCTCCAAGGGTGGCGCTCGGTACATACTGACGTTCATAGACGACTACTCACGCTTCGTGACTGTCTACTTCTTAAAGGCCAAGAGTGAAGTCGCTACCAAGCTGGTTGAGTTCAAGATGCTATACGAGAACCAGTGGGGAGAACGGTTGAAGTGTCTACGATCGGACAATGGAATGGAGTACGTGAACAAGAAAGTGGCTGAAGTATGCAACCAGAACGGCATCATACATCAGTGGACCGTGCCGTACAGTCCTCAACAAAATGGGGTGGCGGAACGCATGAACCGTATCGTCATGGAAAAGGCTCGGATCATGCTGTACTACAAGGGTGTGTCTACCGGGTGGTGGGCGGAAGCCGTAAGCACAGCGGTGTACCTGATCAACCGTTCCACTAACGCTGCAAACTCAAGCATCACACCGTTCCAGCTGGCATTCAAGCTGAAACCGCGGATGGATCACCTGCGTGTGTTTGGATCCCAAGGGTACGCTCACGTTGACGATGCGAAGCGAACGAAACTTGACGCCAAGAGCTTCAGGTGTTCACTTCTGGGGTATGCTGATAACGTAAAAGGGTACCGCGTGTTTGACCTGGACGCTTCGAAGGTCAAGGTATCACAGTCGGTACGCTTGGATGAGCGTGAAGTGGACGGTATATATGACACGCATGTGCCGGAGCAAGGAACGGTTATCCGTGTCACCAGGGACGACGATGTGGCAGTGCCGCCCATGTGTGTGGAACGCAAGAATGTCCCAGACGAGCCCATGCAAGATGCGGAAGAGCCCATCCAAGATGTCGAGATGGACGATGTGGAACCGGAGCTGGACGTGGAATTACCCCAGCTGCCGCCTCCAGAGCAGTCGACTTCGACCGGACTAGAGTTAGCCGAATACCTTCCTCCACCACAAGCGTTCCAGAAAGATCGTTTGGTGTTCCACCCGGAAGCGGAACGATCGAGACGGTCTCGGGACTCCGTGTTCCTCTTGGAGAACGGTATCGACGAAGAGGAGGAATAGAAGTCGGAAGGAAGTGACGGACCACAGTCTCCGAAGCGGGCAAGGATCGACGAGGACGGACTCATCGCTGAAGCGGTATTGGCGTATGTGGCGAGTATCGTGGATGCAATGGACCCGCCGTCCACGTACGCGCAGGCGATGGCCAGTGGTGAAGCTGCTGCATGGCGCGATGCAATGGATGCTAAGTTGTATCGCATGAGCGGAACACTACGTCGACACTGGTTCCACGCGGAACGGACAAGCGTCCTATTGGCTGCCGCTGGGTCTCCGCGAAGAAGCGTGATGAGCACGGCAGTGTGATCCGCTACAAGGCACAGTTGGTTGCGTAGGGTTTCAAGCAGAAGTACGGTGTGGACTTCTTCGAGACATACTCGTCCGTGATGAACATGAATTCGATTCGGGTCGTTACTGGCCGTGTTGGTTGTCGACGCTTACGTTATGATATTATTTTGTGGGCGCGTCCGCCGCAGGCTGCGTTTGAAGAAGAAGATCGGTTGAGCCAGCTCTGCCAAACTACGATTGCAAATATAACTAGAGCTGCAGTAGTACGCTAAATCGTTAATCATAGATGCAGGGCTCAGACCTGGCCGGTCGTAATTGCCCGGGTCATGGTCACTTTGAGGCCGGCAACACTGCTGATTTTGGTTCTGTTGTTTCGATTGAGTGTTGCATGTGATATTATTGTGTTGGATGTGAAAAACCGAGCACATTCCAATTGCATGTACAAAAGCTACACCCATTAATTGAGACGAATCTTCCCAAGCTTTCGCCGTTTAATATGTTTTTTTCTGGTTTTGAAATCACTGCTTGTGTTACTCTTAACACTGACATGCTTGTCATATCAATTTCAGATCTTTACGTGTCGCCACTGCTACCAGACGCGGTATACTCGGATTCACTAGGAATGTACGCCGACGGAGGCGGACTTTCAGCTCCTTGATTTTCTTCCGCTCCACTTTCCGACGCGTCATTGTTGTCACCACCTTCACCATCAAGCTTCTCGGCCTCACTGCCTTCGACACCAGCCACATCGGTGCCCTCACCACTACTTTCCTCCCCAAACGCCTTCGCCATCAGTCTCTTCGGGGCCTTCGCTAGAACCTTCCTCACCCTATTCACCTTCCCCACCGGCACCGCATTCACGACCAAGCTTCTCATCGACCTCGTGTGCAACGTAGGTGCTATCGACTACCGCGTCGGCTGCTCGGGCGAGAATTTCTCTGCGATCTAAGCGATCCATGTTGTTTCTTGGTGAAGCCCAATCGATGCTTTTGGTACTTCCAGCACATTCGCTACTATCACCCGCATATCCAACCGTGGACCACCGGTGAACATCCCGCCTGCACCCAGACCGGGCGAGGTTCCAACGCTTTGGCGTTCGTTGTGGTGTGTTTTCTTTACTGGACCAGGATCTAGTCCGTGCCTTCACGGTTCTGGTTTCATCACCCCTAGCGACTTGTTGCTGCGGGGCAATTGTCTGTGTCAGTTGCTGCACAGTGATTACACGTTGCTCGTGATCAACTCTGCGCCGTCGCCGTTCCTCAACTCGACGATGGTTGAAGGTGCCGTCGGCTTCATCACTGTCAATGCATGCCCGGTCGTAGTTGTGGCGTCTGTTCGCCAGCTCCGACACAGCGTTGACCACCGTTGAACATCAAACTGAGTGGTTCTGCCGTAGCTGCTGCAGCCTTTCCTCAGCCTGTACCACGACCGCAGGTGCGGTATTCTCAGTCCCAACAGCCGTCTCTGCATCGGCTTCAGCTGCCTGCATGGCCCTGTAGATGAGAAGAGAATAGAACTGAGTAGGATAATTCGAGAACAACACGCTATCCTGACGTACGATATCCGTCCCCATCAATCGACCAACAGGGCTCGGCAGCGACACAAAACAAAAAGCGCACAAGTATATCCAAACAACATAAACTAAATACTATTAATCAAAACACTATTAATCAATATGGCAGTGGAAGTTCAAACAGCTTAAAGCAAATTCGAAGTAACATTGATTCATGCAGCAAGCCAGATTAACCGCGATCATATCAGACAAAAGGATAACTGCACAATACGAACTAGTAGGCTAATATTCTCGGTCGGTCCTTGCGTTTTGAGCTCGCCGTCGTTAGCTGCTCCACTCACGGCTCGTCGTGGCACAGCGCGTGCTGGAAGCGGAAGTCGCAATAGCGGTTCCTGTGGCGACGGATGGCAAGCCGCGTTCCCTTGAAGGTGTGGTTCTACACAATGCAGAATGGATCTTCAGCGGCACGGGTATCATCGATCTCAGTAACCACGGTGGGGTGGTGATCATCAGCGTGGTCGGAGAAAGGCGAATCTAGGTAGGCGTGGAGACAAATGTTGTTCGTATCGTAGCCGAAAGCACCAAGGATGAAGTCACCACGGAAAAGGATGATATTGCCCTTGTTCAGCTCGAGCAGCTTCTGGTTTGATAGGAGCGCAAACATCTCATTCCACCCGTACGCGTAGAAACACGTGTCGTCGTTCGTGGCAACCACAATCGAGCCCAGTAGAGCGCTCGTGTCCATGATATCAGCGCCACGCGGAACGGCGGGAACTTCACGCTGAGGAGCTTGATCCTCAATACCAGCGGGGGTCTTGATGAAGTGCCAGTCATGCGCGCTCACTGTCGGGAAAAACGATCGGTAGAACCGCTTCAGCAAGCGCGATATGGCACGTGCACCTTGATCCAGTACAGCAGCCTTGATACGAACTTCGTCCTCGACCATGTTGTTCACTTCATCAGCAAACCAGCCATCAGTTTGTCGTGCGATCGTTCTCCAGGAGTTGATTGTGTCGTCGTGCACAGCACCGTAGAATATGACGTAGCCATTTGTTGCGAATCTTTCTCGGACTTGCATGGCTTGGGCGAGGGTTGCGGTGGTAGGCAGTTGGTTGGAGGAGAAGGGGGGTGCGTATGGCGCAGAAGATTTGAAAATAAGCAAGGGAGAATGCATATACTTCTGTGCATACACTTCTGGCCGAGGAAATAAGACAACTCGCCATGCCTACGATACTGCCGTAAGGAGCTTGGTGACGAGGAGCGATAGCTTGAGCGAACCCATTGCCACGAGTGCCTGGATCATCGATAAAATTATGGTCCACGAGCTTTGCGAGGAGGCGCGGGTGCAGGTCCACTCGTGAACTCATTGGGTCTCGCTGACTATCGTGTTAGTTAAATGTGAAAATTTGTCCGCGTTATTAGGTCGCACTGGAAAGAGCTGCATGAGTTCTTGGTGATATTTTGCTGTTTGCCAATCATTAAGCGTTGTGTGGGTTCAATAAAAGATGCTGCAAATATCAGTCCATCGATCATATTATGGCCAATGAGCTTGCCGTGCAATGCAGTGAACTATCCACGCAGTGGATTATCCATAAAATAGTGGTCCACAAGCTTAGTGAGGAGGCGCGGGTGCATGTGCTCCCGTCACCCATTCGACTACGGTGACTTTCGTGTGCGTTAAATGTTAAAATTTGTCCGCGCTGTTAGTTCCCGCTGAACAGAGCTGTGTGAGTTCTTGGTAAGGTTTTGTTGTCTATCAATCATTAAGCGTTGTGTGAGTTTCATATAGGACGACACACTATCAATACCAGCCCACGTAAATGCCACTTACGTGCACGGCTAACTTTACATTTCAAACGAGCCTAGCTCCATAGCACGACATCAACGGATTTGTGAAGATGAAGACCATGTCCAACCCACAGTGTGAGGAGCTCCGTGCTATGGCTGCAGCGGTGAAATGGCTCGTATATTTGTAAACAGTCCAATACGTACCGCACGAATACGTGGTAGAACGAACGACACCGATAAGCACACTGCCGACCAAAGAGGCGTTCTTTCCTCTCACGTAATATGCCTACGTCATTGCGCATTTTCAATCATGATAGGAAGACCTCGCCACGATGCGGAAGCCGCAAATGTGACCAAGAGATCAATGAAGAACACCAAGAAGGTTGTCACCTGAGAACAGCAGGTCCGGGATCTGCCGCCGAGCAACGAAACCAGTGCACCGCAACCATCAACACCGACGCCATACGAACGGATGCGACAACTGCTGGCCGAAAGCGGTCCCGTCGCGGGGCCGGTTGTCGTGGACACCGCAGAAGGTATGTGTTGTTGGCTTAAGTAACCCAGGGCAGTTATGAGTTGTGACGATTTATTTCTTCGTGTTATCGCTAGGGTTGAAGCGTCATCTGCAAGACCAGGAGTGTGACACCAAGGTGGTGGTATGTATGAAGCAGCATTGGCTTCCGGCCACAAGTACAAGGACTGGAAACTCGCTAGGCTTCATCTCGTCGATGCGAATGCGCGGGAACGTCTTGAGGATATGCTGAAGGTACGAGTGTGCATTCAAAGCTGCTTGCTGTGCGCTTCTAACCAAACATGTTGTAGGTGTTTCGAGACCCATACGAAAGCAATCGCCAGGAAATCGACTCGCTTCTGGTGACAGCTACTGTGTGGAACATGAAGAGTGACTCCGACCTTCTACATCCTCCGGGATGTGTTGTCGACATTAGGGGTTGTCAATTGTGCAGCAGCAAGTATAATTTTTTTTTGGCCCCAGCTTAGAATTATTTTGCCCAATCAAGTACAGCGAAATTGACACCCCCTTTCAGGTTTTGGCAGCAAGGAGGATTTTTTTTTCTGGACGCCGCGATCTTGAGAGCGATCTTGCCAGCAATCGTTCTCTTCGTATCACGCGAATGGCCATCACCGCCGCGGTGCCGGCTGTTGTTATTGCCAGTCGTGAGCTAATCAATCACCACGCTGATCGAACCCACACCTGGGGTTTGGCGCCGCTAGCTCTTGTTTGGAAAGCGCGTTGTAGCGGCGCTTACCGCATGCCACCGTGTTGAACGTACAGCTGGCTCCAAATATAAACAGTATACTCACCGCACAGACGGCATGCACAAGACGTCTGCAGCCTCTCCTAATGTGTGCTTAAATCGCGGTGCCGTGCCCACGGCAGCTGATGGCGTCGTGGTGCCAACCTCAGTGGGCTGTACACGGACTCCCTCAGTTGATCTGAAGGAGGACAATACGCGCGTCGCCACCCTTCCTCCTCTACGCTAGTGCTAGTCCCTGCGCTCAGTGGCCCACAGTCCTCTGCAGCTTGAGTTGGTCCAACCGCTCCATCGATGCCCGACGCGCACGGGCCCCTGTCACTGCTAGGATGCCAGCACGCTCTTAGCCCTCTGCAGGCTTGCTACATAACCATTCCCAGTAGTGCGGCTTCGCCTTGGGTAATGGTGCGCGATCGTGTGCGATAACGAGAAGAAAAAAAATTGGACTTGCTGCTGCACGCCTTCCTGCATCAAAATCGGTGCTGCTCACGAAAAGCACCCTAAGCCAATCAGATCGCTATAAAAAAAATCTCGCCTTGCTGCAAAAAAAAATCTCGCTTGCTGCTGCACAATTGACAACCCCTATTACTGACTACACCAATCTTCAGCTTTAAGGCGACATGCAATGCCAACTCACGACCCGGCTGAGTCAGATCAACTGGGAAGGGCCAGCGCTGTAGTAAGCCACAAGTCGACTACTGAGAGCTTATTATCGAATTCTGATTCGAGAGGTGCATAAATCATAGGATTTAATGGAGTATGGGTTCACTTGCGACCGTCTAGCACTGAATCATTTCCAAATTGGCGGCTCCAGGTGAGAACGAATTTCTTGATGCGGATTTCGTGGGAACGCAAGTATGCTAGTCGAGTTTGTGCAGATGACTAAAGGACAGGGATCCACCAGCTACACCAACAGCGAGATGACGGCTTTGCTGGCCCTCATGAAGAGCCACCTGCCGATCGATAAGCAGACTGGGAAATTGTGACGGCCGCGTACAATACCACAAAAGAGCCTCAAGGGAAGTCGCGGGATGCAGTCAGCCTCAAGAGGAAGTTCCGCAGCAGGTGTATGACTTCAACACAAGTTGCTACAGCGCTTGTTGGTCCCACTAGACGGGTCCAGGCAATGATGAAGCAGCAAAGAACGGCACGAAGAAGAGAAACGCCTTCCTCTACGTCGTTTCCGGTCTCCGCGGCTGTTACACAAGAACTGACTAGTGGTCACGCCGCTAACCGGACACATGTCGAAGTTGCCCCACCATCCTAAACATCAACTGGACCAGCTCGTCGGTCTGTCGGTCTATCTGTTGGAGTGTAAGCACCTTGGCGTGGCCCAACGACAGCATCAAGAGATACTTCAAGGCATTTCGTCACTGAAAGTCTCACTCGATCGTCTTGTTGCTCAAACCAGCTCAATCTATCAGCAGCTGCAATGATACAACACAGCATGTACGTTGTCAATTACTAGAATTAAATGTTGTGAGCTTTAACCCCCCTGCGCCCACACTGTTTTTTACCAGTTTTTTTATTCGACCAACATGTTATAGACGTGGGACACTTCGTTTTTTATAGTCCCGAATAAGTGTGAGTACCGGTTATGAACGCAGTCTTCCTATACATGGTGTATGCATACAACAAGTCAAATATGTCATGCAGTATCTGGACCCTGAAATCGATTTTCACGGGTAAAAAGAGGCTAGTTAAGTGGCATTTCTATAAGAGACTGGACGAAACCCCGCAAGTTAGTGTATACTCAGGCTATAACGCCACGACCTCAATGACACACCAAATGAATGTGATCATAAACTATGCGTGTCGCGACATCGAATTATCAACTCAGCAACCCACAGCCACATATCGCTCTTCATAGTGGACGGACACTTTGCTTTCTTATTCTTCAGCGCTGCCTTATCTCTCCCCTCCACTTAGCTACTGCTATCCACTGCAGTTTCTTCATCATCTTCCTCCTCGTCTTCCTCGCCACCATCTCCATCAGCGGCGCCCTCTTGACGCTTGCGCTTGCGTTTGCGTTAGCCTGCCGCACTGGTCCCCTGATTCGCGTCTCTGGATATCACGGCCACGCCTCGATTTTGGTCGCTTCGTTCCGTTCTCCCACTTGAAACGCCATAGTTGAGAGCAGGTCATGCCGTTGCCGGGGTAGTGCGGCCAGATTCTCTCGCACAGGTACACACACTCGATGACGGCCTCTTGTGCTACGGTACGGGTCCGGAGGGCACTCCACGTGTCGTGGTTCCTCACGATGAGGATCTTAAGTATCGGATCGGTGCGAGAATACCTACAGCTCGGTGAGCACCCACTACTGGTGACCGAAGCTGTACAAGTGGGTCAGTACGTATGTGCGCACCTGTGAGACGTGTCAACGGGTCAAACCCTCGCCGCACTCGGCTGCGCCGTTGGCCAGCTTGCCTGTACCCGCGGGGCGTTGGCAATCCATGAGTATGGACTTTATGTTCGGCGCCCGATGCGGCGGACAACACTGGTATTGTGGTCTTTGTGGACCGATTGAGCAAGATGGCTCACTCAGCGTCGGTGACGGACTCCATCGATGGAGAAGGAACAGCCGCGCTGTTTATGGATCGCGTGTTCCGCCATCATGGGCTGCCGGAGGCGATTGTCTNAGACCGATGGTCAGACTGAACGCGTGAATCGCGTAGTCGAAGACATGCTTCGGAGTGTCTGTGCGGACAGACCCAAGCGATGGAGTTCCATGCTCCCACTCATTGCGTTTGCATTGAACAATGCCGTGCATGCCTCGACAGGCTTCACCCCGTGTTATGTGAACGGCCTCACACACCCTCGCGTCCCGTTGACGCTACTACTGCGTGATTCTGGGCTTAGTGGGGGGATTAGCCGAAGGGCTAGCTGGTATCAACCCAATTGTGGTTCGCAAACAGGTTGACACGTTCGTGTCCACGAGTTTGAATGTCTTACGACAAGTATGCGACGCGATGGTTGTTCAGAAGGAACAGGCTGATGCAAAAGGCAGACGCAACGTGGACGTGTTCAAGGTCGGTGACCTAATTGTATTAAACGCTACCTACACATGCAGTCTCTGCGATCTTTAAGACTAAGTTGCGCCCGTGTTTCATTGGACCTTTCAAGGTAGTGGCCAGGAAGGGTATAGCGTACACGCTCAATCTTCCGAAGAAGATGCATACGCACCCCGTGTTTTACATGGGATTTCTCAAACCGTACCGGGACCCGGCTCAGGTGACCGCGGAGGCATTGTCCCCGCGGGCGGCGGCACAGACGGTGGCTGGACGAAGTGCTGGAGGCGCACGAGGAGGTCCACCTGACCACGTACCTCAGTGAGCGAACGGTCCAGCGCCTCGAAGCGACGAGTGGAGGACTGCTCAAGGAGCATCACGCGGTTGGGAACCGAGCCATGGGATCCATGCGACGATGCGCAGCATCAATATCGTCGGCGAAACGAGAGCGGTGCTCAGTCGCCCAGTTCAAAGAACTCTGAAAGTCCCCACCCGGGATCGGACTGCTTGAAGAACGCTATTACTCGCAGCCCGAGGATCCAGCCGGTCGGTGAACGCCACCGCCGTTGCTCGACGAGCAGGGGGATTCCCACTATCATGTAGAGCGCTTGGTGGCGCGGCGTCATCGCCAGGGTCATACCCAATATCTTGTGAAGTGGAGAGGTAATCCTCACTCACAGAATTCATGGGTGTACGAGGTTCCCCTCCGGCAGGACTACCCAGACGTCGTGGACGCTTTTGATCGACACGATCGGCAGCGCCTCGAGGGTCAGCGACCGCAACGTCAGTCGCTTCACGCTTCCCGGCAATAGCCGCTTGGGAGCCAAGGCAAGCAGCTGACCTGCCGCTCTGGCCTTTGAAAGGAGTACCTGGCACCTCACGCGCGTGAGAGCCGCATGCTGCGGTAGCAGGAGCACCGAGTGCTAGAGAGTCCTGGGGGCAAGGCCGGTAGGCAGGAGGCAACTGACGCTTAGCCTTGAGCTTTGCGAAGTCAAAACGAAGTCTACGTTCGACTCGAACATCAGCTTCACGGAAGCTAGCCCGAAGAGCGTCAATGGATGACAGCTTGCGAGCTCCTTCGGCCCAGTTCTGGAACTGAGCCTCGTCTTCCAAAGACACTTCTCCNACGAGCACCACGGGATAAGTCCGCATCGGTGGGGCAGGTCCACGACGAGCTTGCACTTCCAAACGCTCGCGGTACTCGCGTTGAGTTGTCTCCTGAGGAGTTAGGAGTCGTTCACGGAGCGAGGTGCGTGCTGACTGCTCGTCACCAGTAGCGGTCGCGAGCCCAATCGTGTATGTGCTCAACAGCTCAGACGCTGCTCGACGAGCCACCTCGTTGGGGTCGCGAGGTTCGAGGCCATAGTCACGACGTGACGGAGTTAGCAATGACCGAGCCACAGGACGCTGCGAACCAGCAGCAAGCTGTTGCTCTTGGACTTCGTCCAAAGAATTGGTGATGACACCAAATTCCATGAGATCGTCGTCGGCTCCCCGCGAAGGAGTGGAGGCCCGTTGCGCAGGACTTGCAAAGTCGTCACCTCGAAGGGATTCGGTGGGCGCAGTGGGCGCGGGCTCGGCGAGCAGTCATGACTACCACCGGTCACGGACTCGCTGCAGTCGACGGTCTCGTCGCCCTCCTCAAGGTCCTCGAAGAGGGTATCTTGCGCGTAGCGCACGGGGGCACTGCCTTCTGAAGCATCGCCACCCATGGTCCTCTGGCCGTGTAGACGCTTGTGCGCTGAGTGATGCTCGGACACCGAGAGCCTCGCGGCGGCTGGTGGCGCGTGGTCAGAGACCTCTTCCGAACGGAACGG
>LGTU01000691.1:0-19811 GCA_001314425.1 Phytophthora pluvialis | reverse complement strand
CATACAAATTTCAATATAATCCTTAAGTGACAGGAAATACGTCCACCACGGATATTGCTCTAACGAGCCAAAAGTCCATGACGAAACGGGATTCCACGAAAGCCACTTTAATTGGGCAATGATCCATAAAGTAGGAACAAGAACCCATTTAATTGGGCAAAAGACCCCATAAATATGGGTCTGCCATTACTCGAGCTTTGTGCAACCACACGTACTTAGTGTAGCGGCCCGCCAGCCACAAACAACTAAACGCGGGAGGTCACCATGAAGCTCGGCCGCGGCATCAACGTGGAGCACATCAAGCGCATGACGCTGCGCACCGTGCGCGAGAGAACGGATGGCCAGCGCGAGACGCTCGCGTTCCTGGACACACTGGAGCGCAACGACTTCGACGAGACGCAGTGCAAACGCGAGGCGCGCCACATGATGCTCGTGCTGGAGGCCAAGAGGAAGCGCCGCGCCGCCGAGCACCGCTCCACGCTCAACTTCCACGTCATCCGCATGATGAAGGGCCACCACGACCCGCGCCGCTAAGAGTCAGCACAAGACAGGCAGGAGACTATAGCAGAGGAGAGGAGGCGGCGCACGAAGGGCCCACCGACGTGTGGGTGTGTCAAGGGCCTATCTTCTAACTGATAAACTTTCGCTGGCCTCGCTTTTCGCGGAGCCACGCGCCGTTTTGCATGTGTTTGACGCCGTCGTGTTGCTTCTTCACGTCGGGGTGGTGGGTTTTGGCGAGTGCTTTAGCTTGTTGCTGCTTTGCGACGCAGGAGATGCACTACTACGACACAGGGGTTGGCCTCTCCTTCCTCCCGGAAGATGATGCTATCGTCCTACGATGTGAGCAGAGCAAAGCGGTGGCGAACTCAGAACCTCTGAGTCATAGGTAGCTTCGACGCTGAGGGAGCAGCAACAATGGCGATATCGGACTACAAGTTGTAGTCTACACCATCTTGTCGCGGAGTGCAACACTGTCTGACGACTGAAGCAAACAGCACTATGCGATCTGGGACGGCTGCGACGGCCGATTATTTGTCCTCGCAGCGGAATCGAGAGGAGATTCACACACAAGGGAAGCGTGGCAATAATGTCCAGCTCGGTTCGGGAAAGGTTCACACTGTAGTGAACTTGTTCATGCACAATCATAAAGCTGACTGCGTGCAAACTCTTCTATTGCTGCTGCACGAACGAGGCGCAATGATATCAATTCTGCTTGGTTTGCGGGTCGTTTTGGCTGACCTACGCTGCCATGGTTGCAGCGTCGACATGTAGCCTGGAGCGTTACAGACCCCGTCAAAGTTGATGTAGCCATACCGAATATTATTGGTAGAAAATTGATTTTCATCCGGAAATTCAAACATCTGAACGCGAAGCAGCAAGAAGCAAGGAAGTCAGCGCTCGATGAACACGCTGCCTGCACAGAAGGAGAACGTGGACGCCAACGTCGTCGGCGGCGCCGCCGCCGCTGGTAAGCGGCTCTCCGCAAGTGCGTCAAAGCCCCAGACGTCGTAGCCCCTTGCAAGAGCGACAGTTGTTCTAACTGCGTCTCTTTCCGCACGCAGGCCCCGCGGACAAGCTCTCGACGCCCAAGTGGGGCTTTGTCGTCCACGATGACTCCAAGCCCACTGGGAAGAAGACGCTAAAAGAGAACTTGCCCAAGAAGAGGTTGGCTGCAGGACAGGCGGGTGACCTCCCGTGATTCTGCTTGGCTGACTCGAGTGTGTTCGTTGGACTCTTGCAGCAGACGCGCGCTGAGTGACATCTCGAACAAGCAGCGCAACCGTCAGGGCAACAACAATGCGGGCGGTAGCGTCTCGATCAAGAAGACAGGACTGGGTAGCGGACTCGGCCACTCCAAGAAACTTAGCGCCAAGAAGCGGCCACCGCTTACTCCTCTGAGTGCTAAGGCAAAGGCACCACTCACACCCAAGGTGCACGCAAAAGTGACGCCCAGAAGTGCTATCACGACTCCACGCGTCGAAGAAGTGCCGGTGAGTGGGTTGTTGCTCTTCAGGGCAGGTGTTTATTCGCCAAGTAGCTAATTGCACTGTACACCCTTGCTACAGGATATCGAATTGGCATACGGCGGGCTCTCGCCTCCGAAAGCAAAGTCGGCATTCGCAAAGGACCTGTCCGATGATGAAATTCATAACCTCTTGAGTGTGAAGACGCCGACGCTGTTTGACGACTTCGAGCCCACACTCGACATCGACGGCTGGGATGATAGCCGGGAGAAGGCCATGCTGGAAAGTGGAGAGCCCCCTTCTCTATGGTGGGCTTCACCCGACCTACAGACGAAGAAGGAGACAGAGGATTTGGTTTTTTTAAAAGAGGTGGAGAAGGAATCAGACCAAGTGGAAGATGATCTCAGCGAACTGCCACCACCAGACAACCTCCCCGACGGTGCTGTTCCGGGCCTCGATGACGACGGATTGCTCGAGGAACTTCTCAGTGTGGACGTTGAAGCAGTGTGCAGCGAGTAGGTGTGCTTCAGAAGCCCTCACTTGCTTAGAAAGCCTTCTTTCCGCTGGTGCTACTGGAATTGCACCAAAACTCGCTGTAACCTTGCCTCCTGCATTTCAAGCGTAATTCGTAACCTATCTAATGCAAAATCAACCATTTTTAATGGGAGCCCATCCGTGCCATCGCTAAGAACTTGGCAATGACGTCGTCTTCTGTAGCTTGCCAGTCATCAATCGACGTAAAGAACGCAGCGAGCTGCTCTTCGGGTGATGGCCCTGCCGACTGCTGTCGAGATGGAATCGGCACCCCACGCTTGGTGCAATCCAGTACTTCTTGAGCTCGCTCGACCAGCTCCTGTGGTATTCCTGCGGAGGTAATGTTCAATTAGAGTCTCATTTGTCACTCACGCAAAGATGATTAAGGTCTTACCACACTTTGCAGCGCACGTTAGGGCATTGCTGTGGGTCGATATACCGTGGCGCAGCTCGTATAGCGGAGCAGTGTTGGATGTTGCAGAATACGATTCTGGCGCATCCGTCGATGCCATGACAGTGCAAACTACACGAGGCGTATCGGGTGAACTTTCAGATTGCTCTCCAGGTAATGACTGGTCGACTAGTGTTGGCTCAAGCAGATTGTTCCGAAATATTTCCTGATCACACAAGTGCAATTAGCGAAACAGCGACGAATGAACAAGTAGTGCTTAGAAACGTACCAAAAAGTGGGTCGTCAGCACGACTCGCGGTCTTCCAGTTGTGAAGTTTTTCTGGGCGAGGTAGTTGATGATCGAACTCTGAGTGACAGCAGCAGAAAAATAAGAACCTAGTACCAACGTGGAATGGCTGAAATAGTGCTATGCTTACCAGCAATGCTATTCCGTCAAGCTCGGCCGTTCCTTCGTAACAAGCAGTTTGTTGCTGAAGCTGAAGTTAGCGTTCCTCATACCAATCAAAAGATTTTCAAACCTTTTCCGAACTCGTCGATCAAAAACAGCGAGCGGCCGTCTCCGTGGTTAAGCATCCAAGCCATCTAAGGGCGATAAAGTGGTAAAATACTCCCAATCACGCATAAATCGTTTGTTTCGCTGTACCTGGTTGCAGTCGATCGTGAAGGAGCTCTGTGACACTGTTGCGGATTCCATACTTTGATACCAAGATCAGCTCCTGTGTGCATTATGTTGTTAACAGTGGTTCTCACCTTTGGATTCTCGTGAAGACTTTCGTAACCAATCCAATCTCCGCTGCACACTGCCGTTAGAGGCGAACTTCCACCGCGATATCTGACCACTCAAATTGCACGCTACCTGTCTCCGCTGGAACAAACGAACCAATTTGAGCCATGTACTGCAGAAGACCAACCATCTTCAAATACACGGATTTTCCTGTTCAGTACAGAATTGTTAAAGTTTGATGTTGCATCGTTTGTCTGAGGAGAAGTCATTTTGCTCACCCGATCCGTTAAACCCCGTTACAATTTTTAGCGAGTCACTGGAATCCAGAAAAATGTCATTCGGAATGTAGTGCTCGACAAGTAGCTCTTGGAGGGGATGGCGTGCTTGAGTTGCCTTCAACGTGTTGCTATCAGTTATCTGAGGACTAGATACATGTAAAGTGATAACCAGGGGTTACTATCCCCCATAATGTCGTTGAAACGCCATACCGGGTAAAATTGAAGCTCTTTGCGCAGGACGCGAACGAAATCATGCAGTCAAGGTAAGACATGACCCAGGTCATTTCTGTTGAACATGGCAAATGTTAGCCATCGACACCGGAAGAATGAACAGCGAGTACTAACCGTGCATACTGCTTTCGTATTCCAATAGTGCCATCGTAAGCTCTTCCAGGAGCTCTGCAAGGGCATATATCAATTTTACACCCGTTTTTGAATGCACCGCTAAAGGAACTTCCCTACCTCTTTGTATGTCGAGAATGTATCCTTCAAAACCGACAACGGGTCAGTAGAAACAAATGGGAAAATGCATTTAACAGTGCAGCATATCTTGTGTACCATAGATATCTCCAATTGACTCGTCCAAATCTCGGCAGCAAGCATCCTGCACGCGGCAATCGTGAGTATTTGCAACATATTGGGAATCTAGCACTGCGTACCTTGTAATAGAACGTCGTGTCGTCTTCTTGGAATTGGAACACAAAGTCCGGCAGCGTTGTGGGGGATTCACAGCAGATAACATACCCTACTTGAGGAATATACTGGACTGTAATCGACGATAAAACTGGATTTGCCTCTTGAACTTGAAACGCGACCTCCGTCAAAACCTGCCAAAAATTTAGCAATCGTGAAATCTTCTCTAAACTCGCAAGGTCGTACATTGTCAAGGTCTTCGTAGCGTTCTCGTGCTGCATCCAGAACTTCAGATACGCCGCTTCGAATGGCCACCATGTTTTCTTTTTGGCTTTCTTCGAAGTCCACAACATTTCCGAGGAGGTTGCTAACGTGGATGATACCACGCTCAGTTGTCACCCTTGAGAACACATTGGGCAGTGATGAATTGCTTGTTTCGCGAATGCCTTCGATCAAGGACCTGCCACTCAAGCTAATTAGCAACGATCACGTTAAAATGAAGAAGGTATATACGTACTGTGCTTCCAAGAAACTCCCAATGGACGCAGCAAATCGGCACCAGTCACCAACAGAAGCACAGCGCCGTTTAATCCGCTGGAAAATCCCAGCGACATCTCTGAAGCGCTTCAGCTTTCCAAACTGCGTCTTATTAGTTACCGCTAAACATTGTGTGACTGAAGCAGATATGCCAAGACCTTACCAGTAGCTGCCGAAGTTCGTCGTTTTCGGAGTCCGTGAAAAATGCAACGCAGCGCTGTCGCTCGTCGATTTGGGCACCGCTTACAAGTGGAGTTAGCATCCAACGGCGCAGCGTGCAGCCGCCCGATTTGGTCACGGTGCGGTTAAGAAGACCAAAGAGACTGTACGGGGTTGTCGGTTAAAACATTTCACAAGAAAGAAAGCAGCTTAGGTAAGCAAAACAACACCTGAATCCTTCCTTGGCTCGGCCAGATCCCTGCGAAAGTATCATTTGAGAGTAATAACAAGTATCGCCAAGTGACGTTTGCGCTGTATTTTCTACCTTGACCAGTGAAGGGTGTGCTTCCTGCGTGACATCACATGGTAATGAGCTCGAGCATTCAAAGCCTGGACTTGGATATTGAATCTGCTTACATGGTTGAATATCTGAAGGGACTGGAGCGTAGACTTGTCAATGTACATGAAGCCGTCGAGTGCAACTTGCTCCACCGTTGAGAAGAACACGGATTCCACGTCATCCAATTGATTCCCGATCTGCAGGGTGTTAGACGATGGTTTGAATGACACCCCCCTCTCCAACATCATACTGTACCTTTTCGGTGGACAAATAGAGCAGCAAGGCTACCAAACCACATAAGTTTTGAGCACGCGTTTTACGACAAAGACTGAGCCGGCACAAATCTTACCGCCGGTGGCGCGAATAAGCTGAGTGCTCTCGAAATCGAAGAAGCTCCCTAGGAACGTGTACGCTTCTCGCCTGAAAAGAGTTGCATGTAACTCAGTGTTTCAAGGAGTTTAGCAGCATGTTCACTAACCGGGATGACCGAGCATGAGGCCTTCTGTACTCGCTTGGAGCAGTGCCGATCTGGACATGCTCAATTGCTTGGCAGCCTTTCAGGTAGTTGAAATCTGCTTGGCGAAGCGGCATTATTTTAGAAATTGGTGCAGGAGTCCACACAGCCCCCTATATTACCAGAATGCTACAAAAATCCCGCACGAGTAAGCTGACAGCATTTCGATCACATCTCAAAAGCTGAATAATGCAAGTACGAGTACCTTTCGGACGCTGATCCCAGTCTTCGTTTGGTGTGTTTCGTCGAGCTTCTTCACCATCCGAAGCATTCCGCTTGAGCTCGCATTCCGAGAGGAAACAAGCGCATGGTTCACTTCGAATTGTGTATGAAGGCGCTCAATAATCTGGGCAAAATAATATGGATCAGCATTTGAAATCCTCTACGGATCCTTAAGCCCGCTGCCTCACCTCCTCCAATTCCTGTGGATCGGCTATCTGGAGCCGCAGCGTCTTGAGACTCGTCGTCAGCGCGTTGTAGATCGCGACGCCTAGCTCGCCTCGGTCGAACAGCATCGACATGAAGACCACTTCCTCGTCCTCGACTTCAACGTCGCTCGGGTTGGATAGTTCCTCCTTCTCCTCCCCGTCCTCCTCTCGTCGCTGATTGCAACTGCAGGTCAGACCAAGATGCTTCCTCCCCACATGCGTCGCCATGCGGATACCTGGGCACGAGCTCTTGGCATCTTGTGTCTGTCGGGTGTGCACGCTTCAGCGCGGAATGCGGAATGGGAGCTCGCGCGTTGCCTCTCCCGAGGAGTGATGGTCAACTGCAACGTATGCGTTATGAAAGGTTCAACATTCGGTTTAACAGGATGATGGAGTGGTGGACATACTCTGATTCATTTTCAAACGTGCGTCGATCGAACCAAGTCAGCCGAGATGGTGGTACGCGGGCACGTGGACGGCCTTGGTGCTGTGGCATTGACGCTGACTAGTGTGGCTGCATAATGGCTACGGCATTCTCCTACAGGCGACAGCGCAAGTTTCGGAGAACCTCATCACGCTCAAGGGCTCGACCGAGGTCGTCACTGAGTTCTTTTCGTACAGCATCAACACGTACGAACGGCGTTTGACATTGCTGGCTGTGATTGGCGGCGCATTGATCTGATAGCTGTTGTGTTGGTTTGCGCAGCATTTTGTACCAGCGCGGTATCTACCCAGCTGAGAGCTTCAAGCAGGTCCAGAAATATGGCCTGAACATGCTCGTCACGGACGACGACAAGCTCAACGACTTTTTCACGAAGTTCCTCCAACAATTGTCGAGTACGCCCGGATGCATTTTGCGCCATTGCCGTGGGCTCGACTCACGTAATAAACTGCGTTGCTATGCTCAGGCTGGCTGTTGAAGGGCGAGGTGCAGAAGCTGGTGCTGGTTATCACAGGAATCGAGACGCAAGAAGTGCTCGAGCGGTGGGCGTTTGAAGTGCACGCGGAGAACGGCACAGGCGAAAGGTGCGTGAGCATTGCGCTTATATTTTTAATGAAGCGCATTCGACTCAAGTCTTGTTCGTGTGTTATCTGTACTGGTAGTGGTGGCTCGAAGCCCAAGAAGGAGATCATGTCCGAGATCCAGGCCATCATCCGGCAGATCACAGCGAGCGTCTCTTTCTTGCCTCTTTTGGAAGAGCAATGCGCGTTCGACCTGCTGGTATACACGGACAAGAACTCCGAAGTGCCTGCGCTGTGGGAGGAGTCGGATCCTCGCTACATCAAGGACTCGGCGGAAGTTCGCCTGCGATCGTTCTCTACAAAGGTATGCATTTGCGTTTATCGTAAGATTTATTCGCTGTGTCCCTCAACTAAACCGCGTGACGTATTCCTATCTAGGTCCACAAGGTCGACGCGATGGTAGCCTACAAGAACCCTGAATCTGACATCTAACCGCCACCGAACTGCAGCGGATCGAAATGCGTACCTGCTTACTGTTTCTTGTCCTTCTTTTCAAAGCGCGACATAATGGTCTCAATGTCCTTGGTAAAAGCCTCTTTGCTGAAGTAGCCATCCTTGTCGAAGTAGCGGCCAACGTACAGCTCCTCCTTTCGCTGTTTTCCCTTCGTGTCGGCGTGGTGGATGCTGACGGAGTAGTGCGAGTCAGTGTAAGGGAACGTCGTTCGCACCAGAATGGTCTTCCCTGGATTCGATCCCTGCAATTTCGCAACCACAATGAAAGCACAGTCAGAAGCCTATCAGCAGCAACACTGCAATACGCAATTCTTCAGCTCCGTACCGATCGCGTCATCCGCAGGAGGATGTCCTTCTCGATGAACGTGGCGTAGCCGAACAGGAGCGCGTGAATGAAGAAAAATCTGCCCACCACAACGAAGCTCCAGTCAGCACGTTGCAGGAAGCATCACAGCACCACTGCACAAACCGAGACAGTCCGTTCACTCTTACCCAGCGACGCAGGAGTAGACGAGCACGTCCTCGGGAATGGCCGGGTGCTTGTAGAAGTGCGACACGGCCGCTATGACCGTCGCCAGCAGCATGAGCAGCAGCTTGGCGTTGTCCCAGCCGTAATGCAACTGGAAATTCTCCTTCTCCTGGAAGAACTCGACGATGGTGTCGTCCAGCAGGTTCTTGACGGCATTCTGGTCGCCCGTCTCGATGTGCAGGTCTGCCCGCATCAACGCGTCAATACGTGACCAGCACCAATAACAATGCCATCCATTCACCCATTATGCAGCAACCGCATTACGCACCATTCAGCACCATCTCATCTTCCGAGTCCTTGCGCTCCGGTGCGGCTGCGCTGCTGCTCGAGGCACCCATGCTGCGACTTGCTGTCCGATCGATGTGGTGATGTGGCACCTTGCCAGATTTCCCCCACGATAGAGAATAAACCGACCTCATTCCATACTGCAATTTGTACCGGTATATCGGTATTCCATATGCTAGTGCGCCCATCTCCTTTATCCTCTGAATACTGAAACGCAGCCACCGGAAGCTCTGCCAAGGGACAGCGGGCTCGGCGAGGAGAAGTAGCAGCAGCGCCGGATCCTGCTGCAGCCGCACGCGATGGCTAAGGTCTCGAGCGAGGAGCTCAAGCGCAAGATCAAGCGTCCCAAAGGGAGGCACGATGCCGCGTCGGCGACGGCGGCCCCCGTCGCGACCACTGGCAACGCTGCGTCGGCCGCATCCAGATCAACCGCGTCCGCCGTGGCGCCGCCCAAGCTGCAGTCGCCCAGTCCTAGCGCGCGGGGTGCGTCCTATATCCTCATTACCTTTAGCATTGCAGACAGAGGTCACAGCGGAGTTGACGCGTTAATTGATGCTCATGGTCTCGTTTGTTGCACTAGGGTCCAAACCATCGCCGGCCAGCAGATACGACAGCTCATTGGGGCTGCTGACGAAGCGGTTCGTTGAGCTGATCCAAGCTGCGCCGTCAAAGGATCTGGACTTGAACACGGCGGCTGAATCGCTCGGCGTCCAGGTAGGAGATGCAACTGCAACAAAGAGAACTTGTGTCTTAGCTGCTGACTTTGGCTCTTGGTGCTGCGAATTGGCAGAAACGACGTATATATGATATCACCAACGTGCTGGAAGGCATTGGCCTAATCGAGAAGACGTCCAAGAACAACATCCACTGGAAGTACGTGGGTGGAAGGCATTAAGCTCGGCGTCGTCTTGGTGTGTTCGCTGCGTTGGCATCGGTCTAACGGGGTTTATGCGTTCGCGCTTTGTGCAGGGGTGCGAGCGGGCCCACAGGTGCTACTGACGGCTACCAGGGCATGGACCACCTCCGGCAAAGCATTTCCGATCTTAGGCAAGAGGAGCTGAAATACGACCAGCATATCAAGATGGTCAGCCAGAACATTCGGCGTCTGTACGAAGAAGACGCGTTCGACAAAGGCAGTTTTGAGAACTTTTGCTATGTCACACACGACGACATGCGACGACAAGAGAGTTTTGCAGATCAGAGCGTCATGGCAATCAAAGCCCCGCCAGGAACAACACTTGAAGTACCTGACCCCGACGAGGGCATGCCCGCCGGGAAACGCCGGTTTCAGATCTTCCTCAAATCTACAGGTACGAGAAACTACATGTTGCTATCAACTTCAGAGTTCATCGGCGCGGTTGACGGACAGGTTTTTTGCCGCTGTTTCGTCTCCCAGATGGACCCGTGGATGTGTATTTAGTTCGACGAGTTGATGAAAAGGAGACTGATGGTGCCAGTGAATCGGCGAAAGAAGCTGGGGCACTTGCAGCGCCTGATAGCCCAGCTCCTTTGGATCAGGTTAGTTTCATCTAGGTGCTTTAGCGCTCTCTATGGGTGCTGGCTTGATGTTATTTGCTTATATCTCTGCTTGTATCTTTGCGCTTCCTACAGCAGAGATCATACGAGTCGGACAGCGGGATCTTCAAACTCGCACCGTTAAAGGTATTGAAGCACTTATTTGTTCGTGCACAGACTTAAACTGTCCAACGTTATCTTCCCGTTCCTTATTAACGCTGCACGCGCTGCGCTTTCCTCCCATGAGCAGACCGATCCAGACTTCTGCTTCAATCTGGACGACAGCGAAGGTATCTCGGACTTTTTTGCAGACATTCCATAAGGGAGGGATGACGGCTTCGGCCATGGAGCACCATGCTAGCAAACTCTTCATCCTTCCGCCTGCCTCGCTGATGACGACGAACGGGCCCCATCCGTATGGACCGACAGCAGGCCTGCCCATCTATTTAATCGTGCTGCCCTGGAGAATCGATCCTTTTGCTCGGTGAAAACCACGACCCCAGAAGCTGTTCAGCAGCATTTTGACTCAATCGATGTGCCGGATGCGACAGCATCAGCACGAGTGCCTGGCCAGCCAGCATCAACCAACCAATCCGGGCATTAGACCACTACGCTTCTGCTGGTAATTGCGCGTGCGTGTCATGAGTTTTATAATAAAAAGGAACCGAAGCGTACCTGGTGCAATCTCTCGACTGATCCACCGACTTCTAGGAAGTAGAACTTGATGAACGGGTTCGTGTTATCGTACGCACAGAACTGGTCGAACACATTCTGCGAGTACAGCAACGCAATGTGAGTTGTGAGCGCATTCACTCCAGAGTTGAGCTAGTTGGCTCACCTGAGCTGCCTCCAGCGGGACGTCTCGATGCCAATAAACCACATCGAGATGACAAGTAGGGTCATTCATGAATGCCAGTGAGACTTCTCCCTGTCTAGCGTGCAGCTGTGGACTCTGTACGAGGCCATCAGAAAAATGTTGCAACGCCAACAGCAAGCAAGTGCCTACGTACCTGCTTCACCTGTCTGTAGACCAGCAGCAGACGGAACGACGATGAGACTTGACGCTCCTGTATTCCATTTTGAAACGATCTCCGTGTCAGCGCTCATCAAACTAGCAGAGCAAGACAAGCTGCTTCTGCCCGACCATTTCACGCGGAGCTCCGAAATAACGCGCAACTTCGGCCAGAAGCGCATCTAGGTCCACCATGTCATCATGCACAGCCGAGGTGAGCAAACTGGGCACCGCCGCCACCAAGGCATCGACGTCTTTCGTGAACTTCATAATGCAACGTGCCTCTCATCAGTCACTGCTAGTACGCAGAAGTAAAGCTCAACACAATTGCTTACCTCCTGTAGGACAACAAGTCGCGATCCATGCGTCCTTGCCAGGCTAATCTGGTGCTACACCAACACCACCAAGCGTTTGCAGTCATTGATCTATCCACCAACAGACTGCAATTCGTCGCCACTCACATTGCCCCCCATTTGCACCTTGATGCGCACAATCTTCTGCACCGCCTCCTGCAGCACTCGAGCGTCGGCATCTTGCTCCACGTCCACTCCACACAAGCAGATCATCTGCCAGCACCAAAAATATCATCAGCGCTGATACCAACCAAGCCGAGCGACACCCGCATCAGTCAACTCAACGTAGCCGCTCACGTACAAGATGTTCGTCCGCGAGCGTTAGCGGGCGAAGAGCTTGAGCATCGTCCAGCGTCGGAACGACCTCCATGGCTTTGCACTGCTCTGTTCGATCACTGGCTTTTATATGGCGAGAAGGAGCTCCCGCCACTATTGAAAACCCCGCCAAAGGCCACAGACCAAGCTAAGCAAAAGCACCGCTGAGCAATGCCCGCCGCCAACTGATCCAGCAACTTCCAAGTGGGTGGGCGCAGGTCCAAGCACAGCGCCGACCTGGTAGCGCTCAAGCCCACGGCGATCCGCACGACCAACACCAACAAGGCACAGTTCTATCGGCAGTGACGCCAGCTCCTGCTCCGGCTGCATTGCCCTCGCCTCGAGGACGGTCTCCTGCAAGGACTAGCAATAAGATATCTGCAAGCATACAGAGTCAGCCGAGACAATAGGCCAACAGAGGACGCAGTCGCAGTCCCGCACTCCGCCTGGAGCGGGATCAGTCCATGCCGAGTATGCACGGCGGGAAGCTGCTCAACAGCAAGCTCGGTCCAAGATGGCTGCGCGACGCTCGGGTCCCCCACCTCAAGAGAGATCGAGGTCCTTGTCGATGAGACGCGATAAGACTACGGAGGTAGAAGCAGTAGCAGTGGACACTGTGGGGTCTAAAACGCCGAAGCGCTTAACTGAGTCGAGCCCCAAGCAGAAGAAGTGAAGCCGATCCGCGTCGAAGTCATGGGAGAGATCGACAAGTCGTAGTCGCCAGGAACAGGCTGTGGTTTCCGCGGATATCGGCAGCGAGGACGATGAAAGTGAAGAAGACGAAGAAGGAAATATACCTGCACCGTTGGCCGGTGTTCCCGAGCTTGAAGTCGCACTGAAGAAATACCGACGCCTGCGGAATGCGCGGCGAAAGGCGTTCGACAAACTCGCGAAGCAGTTCAAGCAGTTGGGTGATGAGGTTTTCGACCTGGAGGTGATTTGTGAAGGGCTTGAACTGCGCCGCAACAACCTATTGACTCAGCCTGCTAATGGCGAGGCAACACTGAGTCAGTCACACAGCCAGAGTCAGGATCATCGGCAGTGCACATACAAGCGGGCGCGCACTAGCAGTGAGAACGGCGAAAGGAGTGAAACCAAAGAAGAGGAAGTGGTGATCCTTGGCCCAGTGGACCCGGCAGTCGTGGCTGCACGAGTAAGACACGATCGGGTCGTCTTGGCAGCGGACGCCACCCCAGCTCATTTCTGGACCCACGCTAATGCGCCTAAAACGATCGTGGACCAGGATGCATAACTGACACACTCACCCCTCAATTCCAAGTTCCACACGCTCAATGAATTGAACGTGAATTCAAAGAATCAACGTAGCTGTTTGGATCGGTGGGTACTTGGAGAATCCAATGCGGAAGCAAGACTACACAAACTGAGTTTGAATCCTGAGCACTCACAAAATCTAACACCATTCCTTTTAATCCTTACTCGATGGGTCGGGCCTGTTGATCATAGCAAGTGCCGTGTACTTCATGCCAGCGCTAGCGAACTTCTTCTTTCGCTCTTCGGCTTCTTGTTTCCGCTGCTCCAGTTCCTGTGTGCGTTTCGCCCAGTACGCCTGCTTCTTGGCACGATCTTCCACCATCTTGCGGAACTTCAAACCCGACTGCACTTCCTCTTCAGTCTCGTCGCTGGGGCTGCTATCCTCGCACACCATTTGCAGGTGTGTCACCTGCACCGTCGACACACGTTTGTAAGTACTCCCATGACCTGGTGTTACAATTCGAATTGACTGACCCAGGTATCGCGAATCTCCTCCGAGTCGGCCTCCACATCCAGCAGCGTGTCGCCCTTTTGAGACACAATGGTCAATCCAACCTTGCCTACGCAGGCATCATTTTAAATACCCCAACAGCACACCCATAAAGAAAAGACCGCACCACCGCCACGCACCTTGTGCCTGGATCAAGTTCACCGTGTGCAGCTCGATCTTGGCCGGGCTCTTGATCGAGTCGTGCAGCTTCCACAACAGCCTGAGAGCCCACCACAGCGTCAGTACACAGCACAATTACCAGCCATTTCCCAATAAGCTATTGCAGCTGAAACGCACGTGTGTCCGTCCTCGTCGAGTTTCATATGAATCCTCTCCGTGCCCGTGTTCATCCCCAAAATCGTTTTCTTCCGCATGAAGTAGGCGCCTGAACTCCCCACAACCAATAAGCCACACACACACAAACACACCGCATGGAACTATTGCTAAGCTTATGCGCCACCTTTCTGCAGCACCAGCAGCCTCTGCGCGCCCTCCTGGCGCGCCTGACACTGCGACAAGCAGTTGAGCTGGTTCCCCATGTTCCCGATAGACTTTTGGCCAATGACGACCGCGCCAAACGACTTCAAATAGCCAGCTGGAGCTATTGAGATAGGCATCACGTGGGGCCTGTACATATTCCTGCCACTCTGCCAGTCTCCGGCATGGGCGCCCAGCAGTCGCGCGAGTTGAGCTCCAGCTCCGATGACTCGGACGCAACAGCGAAGCCCGCGGCCACTGCACAAGGGGCACAGTGGGAGCTGCACCGCCGAGCGGAGACTGGCGTGTTCTCCGACTCGGAGAGCGATGAGCTCGAAGCCAGTGCGAGCGAAAGCGACACGGACGAGGGCGGCGGCGTGTGGATGGCGCTGCCCAGTGCGTTGAGCTCGACGGGACGCACGTTCCGCAGGATCGAGACGCAGGTGGTGAACGAGGAGGAGCAGCTCCAATTGGTCAAACGGAGAGCGCGAGCGGTGAGGAAGTTGGCATGGAACAGGCGAAAAGTTGATGGAGTTACGGAGGGGAGCGAGGGGCAAAGAGGGACAGATGGAGATGCCATATCGCCTCGGGATTTCCAGAGGATCAAAGTGATCGGAGTCGGTGGGATGGGGCGAGTTCTCCTGGTCCGGCATCGACGAGACGGGAAGCTGTACGCGATGAAGGTGGTGTCGAAGAAGTCGGTGAAGGAGAAGGAAATGGCGGCGAGGGTGCTGTCCGAACGGGATGTTCTGGGCGGAACTTGCCATGATGCTTTGGGTCGGTGCTCGAGTATTCTTTTGTTTTGGTTGATAGGGTTTGAAGCCTAACGGAGTTGTTGGTTGGTTGACCAGTTCATCTGTATTGGGCTTTTCAGACAAAGGGCAACTTGTATTTTGTGATGGAGTACTGTCCAGGTGGAGAGCTGTCCACGCACCTGGAGCGAGCAACGAGATTTACGGAAGAGGTGGCAGCATTTTACGCGGCGGAGTTACTTCTGGCGGTGCTGCAGCTGCATCAACACGGCATTCTGCACCGAGATTTAAAACCGGAGAACATGCTTCTGACGAAGGATGGTCACCTCAAATTGGTAGATTTCGGTATCAGCACATTTGGGATCACTGAAGCTACTCGCGGGGCGAAGACCATTTGCGGCAGCTACGAGTATCTAGGTGGGTGACGCGTTGACTGCTATGATTTCTTAGAAGGTGGGGAGGTTGTGACTGTGATGGCCATCACTTTGCTTTTAATGCGACAGCTCCTGAAATATTCAAAGGGAAGGAGTACGGCACAGCTGCGGATTGGTGGGCATTTGGAGCGGTGTTATACGAGCTCCTTACAGGGCTTCCACCATGGTACAGTCAGAACGCGAAAGAAATGTGCAAGCAAGTCCTTCATACCCCGCTGTCGATACCAGACTTTATCTCGCCGGAAGCCGAGGATTTGCTACGAAAGCTACTCAGCCGAAACCCATACGAGAGGCTAGGCTCATTGCTTGGAGGCTCAGAAATCAAGAAGCATGCCTTTTTCCGCCGAATTGACTGGGAAATTGTCACTTTCCGAGAGACCCGAGCTCCATTCCAACCGTGTGCATCCCCAGAAACTATCGTAGGTCTATCATTCTTGCAATATGTGACTCACTTACTTTTCATTTTGGCAGCCTAACTTTTTCTTCCCTGTTTTCTGTGTAGGTCGATGGCAGCAACTTCCGTGACGAATTCACAAAGATCGCGCTAGGGAGCATTGACAGCCCCGTAGGTGGCGCTGCATTCAGCGAATCATTCAAAGGCTTCAACTTTGAAGCACCAGAAGATCAGCAGATCGAATACGGCTACACCCGCGACGTTAGTTTGCCCAGTAACAAAGGAGGCACACCGTAGCTGCAATGGAAGCCTCACCACAATGAATGAATTAAAATTGATTGCTTATCATCGCAACTCGCTGCACTTTTAGATTTAGCAGCTCGAGACATCCAAGTTTTTCAAACGCAAGTGTCGAGTACATGTGCTGGTCGCGCCCGGTCGTGAACTCCAAGAGTTCTTAGGCGAGAGTCGAGTAGATGTTCTCGTCGTACACAGTCGCCCACACGCAGCCGCCCGCGTCTTCAGCCCAGCACATGTGGGAAACATTGGCCACCTCGTGGAGGAACAGCCCTCCGCGCTTGTGCAGCGAATGTAATCCGTACGTGTCTGCCGTGCACTCGAGCGTCTCCTCCATATCAAGCACCTTCAAGTTGGTGAACTCCGTCGCGATCTCCTCAATCGTGTCCACCTCCGAGTAGCGACCGAAAACGGAGGTTTGCCATGGCCTGAGAACTTCGTCGGCAGGAGAGGCGAAGAAGTGGGCCTGCTCCAGCCTCAGGAAGTTGGCTTTGCGGCGGTTCTGGTCGTAAATGCACTGGTCGTTGCCGGGCAGGCAGCGGTTGACGTTGTTGTACACCGGAAGGAAGAAGTTGGCAGTGGAGAAGCTGCCGTACTGTGGCCAGCGGTAAGTGTTGAAGACCGAGTGCACGTACTGGGCGTCCGGATTGTCGATGATATACAGAGCGCTATCTCTTTGCAGCTTGCCGTGGTAGTCCTCGGGTCCGTAGGCGCTGTAGTTGAAGACACTCTCGGGCAGATACGCATTCAAGAGCGCGCCATTGGCAACCGACTCTTCCACGTCGGAGGCGGGTCCGATGAACTGGCCGTTTTGGAGCCCTGCCAGACTGATCAAGCGCTTGACTTTGTGGTTGTCCATCTCCTCGATCACCGCACGAGCAATGAGCCCACCCAGAGAGTGGCCAATGAAGATGTAGCCGTCGTCAAACACCGAGTTGTTGACCACCACGTCGTGCACGGCCTTCAGAGCCTCAGGGAGCTGGATCAGGAGAGACTTAACCGAGCACGTGCCGTCACAGAACGAGAGCGACACCACCGTGCGACCCTCAGCGGTCAGGTTGGCCACGAAGTTGTTGCCAGACTCGTAGGTCATGGTGGCGCCGTGGAAGAAGATCACGGGCAGGTTGCAGGTTGCCGAGGAGATGTTCGCAAACGCGCAAGCCACGAGCGCGGCAAAGATGTTGCGGAGATCCATTCGCGCAGATCCGTCGACTGGAGGGGTTTCTGGAAGAATTCGTTGTGTAGGATCTCTGTATGAGCTCAACAGGAAGGCATGATTCGTCACTAACAATTTGTTAGTGACGAATCAGTGCTTGGTTACTAACAAAGCACTTTGATCGAAGCGCTGTCGATGGGGGAGACTTCTTGCACATGTAATGGTGAAATAGGGGGAGTCGAACATCTCAAATCGGCCAAAAATAATGAGCAAGAAACAGGCAGAAATGTAAGCAATAAAATGTCGACGAGGGTCACTTGATGCTCACTTCTTTCACCAGCGCAAGCGAAAAACAACCCCGTGCAAAAATATTTTAGCCAATCAAAATCGAATCAATGAAAATAATGATATCAGCCAACCAAACGCAATCAATCACATATTCACAACATTGCAAGATGCCCGGCGCGACGAGGGCGGCGCACGGCAGCGCCACTAAGGTTCCCTGCGAGTCGTGCGGCAAGGAGATCTCTAAGACAAACTTCTCCAAGCACAAGAAGAAGTGCAAGGGGCAAACAGAGCGACTGTCTCGGAGTGAGATACGCAAGAGATCATGGGAGAAGAACCGCGCGAAATGTGTCGGAGCTCAGCGCAGTAAGCGCGCTGCTCGTGAATTAAAAAACTGCTAGGTAAGACTCAGACTTAGCAATTTACATTTCTGTACCTGTTGAGTTATAATATCTCAACGCCAGAACTGCGAGCGAAGCTTCGCGAGATCGACCAAGTGCCTCTGTCCCCCCAAGCCTGAGGCTGTGGGCATGAAGAAGCATCCACTTGAGAATCTAAGCCAGCACGCAGAGTTGTTTGAGTATATTTTTGCTCAGGTACGTGTGTTATGTAACCATACCGATCATTATGACATATATTAACAAAATCGTGTTAGATGGAAGGCTTCGAGTTGCTGTCGAAGATGTGGTTAAAAAAACCCTATCTGTGCCTGCACCCTGACAAGCGCAACCACATGCCTCCTAAGTTTCAAGTCGAATCTGCAGAAAAGACGCTTGAGTCAACGTGCAAGTTGCTTGTTCGTACATGCAGCGGATGCTCGAGGCAGACACAAACACGCTGTTTGGTGAGCGGGTCCGTCTGCAGAAGTACCGCAGCTACTTGCAGACAGCGTACCAGACGAATGTCGAGAGATGGGTTGAGGAATTTGAGGATGTGCGTCGACAGAACACTGCACCAAAGGCTCCGGTCTAAGACCAGATCAACGCGTTTGGAGAAGGGAAGGACTGCAAGACGTTGGCTGAGTTTGAGAGTATCTACGTAACACGATTTACGGAAAAGGACAAAGCGTATGAGGCCAAAGCAAATGAGAAGGAAGAACAAGTTTCCGGAGAACACCGTTTTCGGCAGGTATTTGGCTTGGATTCCGATAGCGAGGATGAGTAAGTGCCAGTTGGGCTTCAGTAAACTTGGTTATCTCTTTTGCATACGTTATAGCAATACCGGAAATACTAAGACGAGGCCTTAAATACCAAGACAAGACTAAAACTACTTGGGCAAGATCTAAAGAACGAGACCAAATGAATGGCGCTGAGGTTCATAATCGCTTTGGCTGGACGGGAAGCAGCGGGAACGCACGCAATTTAGCTTTTGCAATGGCTCCACCGCCTCCACAGCGAGCCACATTCCATGAACTTTTACAAGGCGGTATTGCGACAGCCACTCATGTGATCAAGAAGGAAACAAGCGATGTCTACGCATCCTACTTCAAGAAGTTTTGTGAGTTCTGCATCGCCGATGAATACCCTGATCCAGCTACGGTGCGCCACCATGAGCTTCCATCCTTTCTCGTTGCGTTCATGGAAAGCGTATCCGTCTCAGCTGCCATCTCTAACCAAACAGCGGAGAAGATAAGGGCCGCTGTCGCGAACTGCTATAGTAGTCACGAGCGTCGAGGTGCTGCCGGACCTGACAAATGGATGGTAGTAACCGACGACAAAGGCATCAAGAATGGATTGGGAAATCCAACGAAAGACACATTCGTTGGGCAGTTCATGCGTGGCCTGAAGAAGGGCAAAAAAAACGGAGTTTACGCAGCGCCAAGCCCTGCCTATTTCTATGGACATGTTTCGAGTTCGTCACTGCCACTTGGCCACCACGACGGGATTTACTGAAGCAAGTCGCTTATGGTTTACGGCTGTATCCGCATTTGCTTTCTACGGCATGTGTCGGATCAACGAGGTGCTCAGCCTGCAGTGAAAAAAAATGATGTTAGAGCTGACGAGGGTGAGTTCCTCTGACCCCACCGTATCTGTCACATTAACGGCTTACAAGCTTGAAGGTTGAAAGACGGAGGTCGCGGAAGGTCGATGTGGCGAGGCGGTGTCCTAAGCCACGGGAAAACCTTGACCTTGAAACTGGGATCAATAAACTCGATCTCAGAACACTCAGACTATCACTAGTCCGAATGTGGCGTGTGAGCCCTGGCTTGTAACCCCCTTTCCAGACTTGGTTATTTGACTAAGGCT
>LGTU01000690.1:0-21679 GCA_001314425.1 Phytophthora pluvialis | reverse complement strand
ATGGTGCCGGATCATCCGGCACCATGACAGTATCGACGAACGTGACGCTGGTGGACTCCATATCGTCTTCGTCTGTGGTGGCGGGGGTGTCACACGGGGTTTGGAGCATTCTGGACCCACGGTCTCTGTTATCGGCGGCGATGTTGCAGCTGATCGTGGTGGAGGGCACGGAGGACGAGGCGGCGCTAGTGCCGATGAGCGACTTGGACGTGTTCAGCGAGTCGCTCGACTCTCAGGGGTGTCGTCGGAGTACTGGTCCGTGGACGTGGAAGTTCACGGACGCGATGTGGGTGCCTCGATGCGCGGCTTGGTGTTCGACGGCGAGTACACCGATGTGCAGGAGCGTGCTGGCGGCAGCGTGGTGGGTGTGTTGGATGTGTCCGCGGCGACGTTGGCGTGGAACGGGCCGGAGAAAGTTGCTGCAGGCTTGTTATGGCCTGCAGCTTGCAGGTGTGCCCGGTGGCGTCGTTTCAACACCGGATCTCGGGTGCTGGCGTACCGCAGCAAGCGCAATGCTGCACATAGGGTGGTGGTAGTGGTTCTGCTAGCGATATCATGTCGGCGTCGTGCCTTGTCGTTTGAATTAGCAGAATCCTCTTATTTTGAATGCGGAGCCACATTTGACAATATATCTGAAATCGGAGTATGAGTATCTGGTTGGGGGTTAGCTCAAGGCCGTTATATCAATATCCCGTTAAAAGAGATATAAATGTGCATCTGTTTTAGTAGGTAGCATTGTAAATTCTTATATCGTTCAAATCGGATTGGATCGATCAATCGCCGATTGAATCGGATCTAATCGAAACTGATTGAAAATCGGCTTTGGCCAATCCGATCGGTCAGAAGATACATCTCGATCAATCCGATTGGATCTATTACCCATCTCTAGCCGGATGTGAGGCCCTCACATCCCTCACTGAGGGCGGTTACTGTATCAGTGAAATTTCAGAGCTTCATCGGGCGCGGAGCACGACTTTGTTTGTATCGGGTCGATTGAACAGATGGCACTGAACCGCCCAAGTCTGGACGGAATTCGTGATAGCAACGTCTCACAGAAACGTTTGGGAAAAATTTCAACACGTGTATGAGCTCAAAACATTTTGTCAGTAACGGTTTATGTGCGCCAGTTTGTGTAGACCACTTTTGTCGGTATCGACAGTACGTGTGTGCGGTGTAAAGTGCGTCACCGCGTGTATGTTTCGTAGGCAACAGAGTCACTAAGTGTATGCGTGTCGAAATGATTAGATGAGGAACATCACTTGCCCGAGACTCTGCCTGCATCTGTAGCTAGTCCGCTCCTCTCGGCATGCGTGGGCCCCAGAGTAGGCGCGACTAGGCGCGTCGCCCGGTGTTGCCGATGCGAGATTGAGTAGGTCCACCACGCTCCACAGTTCGTCCGCCTCCTTGCGCAACTCGACAGCAGTCTTGCCCACTCTCAATACCTTTGGCTCCATATACTGCATTCCCTTCGCTACTGAGCCAAAGTTTCCATACGACGTGGCCTTCATCGCAGCAGACCGATATACTCTAGCGGAGTCGCAGACAGGGGCTCGGCGGGACATGTACCGCTTCAGGCGAGACTTCGGGCGATGGTAGCCCACCTTGTTGCTTCGGGCAGCGCGGGCGCAGCGCTCGTGTTCAGCGTACAACGTACCGCTTTCTTCACTGGCACTCGTGTCATTGGAAGCTCTCCCTCAGTCGCAGAAGTGCTCGCTTTTCTTCAGTGTGCTTTAGCCGTACCCGCCACGGCCCGACCCACACTGCTCAACACCGGTATTTGACCGGGGACACCGGCTATCACCTAAAAGTGCGCCAGTACGTGTATGCGGTACAAACGTTGGCCGTCCGCTGCTGCTCCGACTNGACTCTCTTGCACCGCTTTTGGCGAACCTTTCCTCAGCTCATACACGTGTTGACAGTTTCCCGAAACGTTTGGGTGGGATATCAACGAGATCTCGATGAATAAAATGTCTTTCAGGACTCCACGCGTTGACCATAATAAATATTATTTCCAATCACCAATTACTGAAAATCCCCGCCAAAACGGTTTGCAAATCAACTGGGCATTCCTCCTTGGGAACCATTCGTGCCATGTCGGACAGCGAACGGGACCGCAAGCGGCAGCGGGTCTCAGAGCCCGAGACTTCGTTGATACTGGACGTCGATTCGCCCGCGAAATGGGATTTCCTGGCTCCGTGGTGCAAAGAGCTCAATGGGCAACTGACACTGATCCACGACAACGTCATCCGCGTCATGGGGCCTCTCAAAAAGCGCGAAAATCCGTTTCGGTTCGACGTGGAAAGCGACGAGGAGGAAGAAAAGAAGGAAGATCCGCAAGAGATGGAGAAATGGCTTTGGAAAACGCGAGAAGCGATCGAGTTGCTGTCGCTGGTGGCAAAAGTGGATCACCGAGCTTTCCACATGCTCATGACGGAGCAGTGCGGGCTGGAAAACGATAACGAAGAGAGCGAAGTAGAAGAAGAGGAGGAGCTTCAGTTGATGCTCCCTGGCGACGACGACGGAGATGTAATCTTAAGTGAGGATGTAGAAGAACACGACGACGGAACCGAAGACGAAGATGATGATGATGTGCTTGTCCTTCCTCGTGACACGGCGAAGAGTGAACAACGTCAAGAGTGGGAGAACTTTCTGTTGCCGCGCTTCGACTTCATCTCGTTGACAGGAATTCCTGGAATTCCGGACTCATACGAGTCTCCCACCGACGAGTGGCAGAAGCTCTTTCTGGCTGATGCTCCACAATACGGACCCAGTGAGGAATACAAGAAGGCAAAAGCGCGCGTTCTAGAGATGCAGCAAGACGATCAGCCACGGATCCCGCGATCGCTAGAGATTCCAGTATCGCTGGAGTTTAGCAATTGGCCAAAAAGTGTTGAGCAACTTGCTGGATACCTGCAGCAGGTCAGTGTGTTAATGGAAGTGATGAAGGACCGCGCTCCGAAGCTTACGTCGGTCTCGGAGGAGGTTGAGAAAGTGAGTGAGTGTGCCAGCAGTGAGTGATAGAGCTATCGATGACCCTGAGCCAAAGGGACCTTTTCACCAGTCTCCTGGCAGAGCGCTTGTGCGAAGTTCTTGGGAGCGAAGTCCCTGTTGGCGAGCTTGATATATCCCTGAAAGGTGGAACAGGAGAAGATGGAGATCAAGTTGCAAACCGTGAAGCCCTTGCGAACTTATTCACCGGAATGCTTCTACGGCCACTCAGTCGAGCTCAAAAGCAGCTTCCTGCCTTCGCTACCCTTGAGATTGGATGCGAAGACTCGGCATTGTGGAAATTTGAGACGCTGTGCTCAGCGTTTTCAGTTTCACAAACTTCGATCCGAAACTTGAGTTTACCTCGTGCGTGCAACTACCGCAAAAAAGACGAGTTACGAGGGAGACACTGGCAACTAGTGGCTCAGACATTTTTCCACCCAAACTCATGTTCAGGCGGGTCTTTCTCTTCGGTTTGCGCCTTGGAACTGTCGGATATGGAATTGACTTTGGACGATCTGGCAGAGATTACTGCTGTACTTCAGGAGAAAGAACATCAGACGCTGATCGCGCAACGGTGGGATCTCTGCAAAAAGAGCTGGATGCTACGCGAAAATACACCACTGCTGTTTATGGAGACGGAAGGAGACCCAACTGTCGTTATTGCTGGCCATTCGATCACTTTGCCGTACGACGCTTGTGTTGGGCTGGTGCAGAACGATTCTGACGAAAGTACGGATGATGGCCAAAACGACTGGTTAGACGTCATTATCCCAGCGTATGGTCAGTGCCGTGTGCGGCGTGAAAACGTTGTCGCTGTGGCGACCACCGAACGTGAGAGCGCACATCATAAGGCAGGTGGGCCCGTAACGTCTCTATCACTTTCGTTTAGTTCTTCGTTAACGGAAGCAGAGGGGCTTGAGGGGTTGCTCAAGCAGATTGGATGGTCTCTTCGTGAACTGTCCTTACCCTTTCATCGCGAGATCGACGTCAATGCAATGGTGCCAACTTTACTGCAGGCATGCCCGAATTTAACAAAGCTAGCACTGGATGAAAGTTTCATCGATTTGGATCAATTTTCCACCATCTACGAAGGTATGGGATCATCTGAAGACGAAGCTTTGCCCGTACTCCGTACGGTGCAGTTTGAAGATTGCTACGGTATTGGAGAAGGGGAAGGCAAAGAGTTCATGAAGCGACTCGGAGATCCGACGTCTCGACTGGACGGGAGCTCACCATCCATGCGGAAGAGTACGCCGAGCCATTAGATCACCCGACACTCAGCGAGCTGTGGATGGCTCTAGAAACGAACACAATACTGGAGAAGCTGGACGTAATGATGTCTCGGACTATGTGGAGTACCCTGTGGAAGCGGCGTTTGCGTAGTTTTAATGGCCAAGTACTCCCGCCGCGCCGGCTGGCGCTTTCCTCCAAGCTGGGCTTTCTCAGTGTTACGCACCCAGGAAGCAGTGATGGTATCAAAACTTTCCCCGCTGCCCAGCGTCTGGATCGAAGGGTGCTGTTACTCATTTTCGAGTTCGCCGCCACTCGTGTGGTCCGATTGGTCCAAGTTTACGAATAAGGCACGTATCACTCGTAATTAAATACAGACTGATGGGGGCATATTCGAGTGCTGGACCGGTTGCCCTTGAATCCGAATGTGAAGTTAGAAGAACATAAAAAATACAGAAACGAGGCGCTGGCGGACGCTGTGATCTGCGTGACTTCATTGCAACCATGAAACACCGCGTTGAAGGGGATAGAGATAATTACGTGTCAACCGACTGGTTCAGCCTTCAATTGGAATATATACGTAACCACCGACGCATTTTCTTGAAGGTATTGGGAATTGTATTTCAGTTGAAGGCCTCACATCGAGCCTGATTAAGGTTTCCACTATTATTACCAATCTTACGTTTGACTGTGAAGTTATCGTGCCATGTCAGCTCGAGACTTGAAAACCCCGCTTCACTTCTGTCCTTGGCTGGTTCTCACAACTGAATAACAGAAAGATGCGACGCGTTGAACAAATTAGAGACTTGTCGCGCAGCTATTTTTTATCTTCATTATTCGCTATTGGGATGGCTCCACCTCAACAGTTCACACTTTAAGTATTACGGAAGCAGCACTAGATCGGACGATGTAGCAGAGATCAAAGCTGCACTCCAGAAATGGCCTTGAAGAAACGCTGCGAGGAGATCAACGAGAGGAGGAGACTGCTGCGCAAGCTCGGCGTCTACGGCGACTCTAACCGGGCACGCAACGACTAGCTGGACCAAGATCCCGGCACAAGTACGGCCCCGAGACGAATCGAGCGCTGACGTGGGCTTCCTGACATGGGCTGGACAGAGCGTTCTTGACCTGGTAGCTCCGTTGGAGGCGGACCCACAGTCGATTTGAGATGGAAGATGAGAGGCGCGCTTGGCTCGAGTGATGAAAAAGCACAAAACTGCAATTGGAAGCCGAAACAGCTGGGCCGTGCGTGAATGTTGCATGACTTACTCGCCACAGCTACAATTGCCAGGGACAGCTGCAGTTCTAGGGTTCTCGCTTCAGATAGTAGTTCAGAAACCCCTTGTAGAGTTTATAGTTCTCGTGAGCAGTCATCTCCGCACCCTTGGATGGCACCTTCAGCATCTTCCGCACGTCTGCTGGCTTATTTCCAGCCACATACCACTTGGCATACTTGCCAAGCCTGCCGAGCTTTGCCGCAAACTTAGAAAGCGCCTCTGTGCCAATGACAGCTCGTTCCTCTTCATCGCCATCGCTCGTGTCTTGGTTTCGCAGAAGTCTTTTTTCGGTGTTACCGACTGCTGCGTCAGTAGTAGGTGCGCTCCGCCACCCCACACGTTCCGTCGAAGTCTCTTTCGAAATCTTGCTCTCCGATTCAGTGGCAATTGGCGCAGCGTCAATCGTCACGAGAAGCGCGACAGTGGTTAGGAAAATGCTATAGTGCAGACGCACTGCCGTTGTCGTTGTTTTGGAAGGGCTTGGACGGCTGCTGGAAGGTAAGTGAAGAAGTGAGTGCGGTTCAGGTCCAGATTTGTTTTTTCAATGTCCATCAGCAAAGCAAGTTTTGGAAGGCGATTCGATGCACTTTTATCAGCTGGGAGGGTGGAAAATGCGTGCTATCACGTTGAAGTTTGCTCTCTACTGTTAATTTATCGAAATGAACGCATTTTGTCAATCTCGATTGCGTGCCATTTTTCTCGCATCACCTCGAAAATCCCACCTCCTAAAGAGACCCAGGAACCACACGAACAAGTGAAGACTCAATCTCGAAGTCGGCTGAATGAAAGAGCGCATATTACCCACATGCTTGTACCGGAAGAAATGAACCATCTCCAACTACCAAGTACAAGTACAGGCGTCCCCGCCTAATCCGGAATTGCGACCAGCCATGTCCCTTTCAGAGATAGTGCCAGCATGCATTTGGGATTTGCTGTACCACAACTTCATGCACTGAGTTAAAACAGAAATAGCGGGAAGTGTCGTCTTGCGGGAAACAGACACGCATACACGAGTTGCTAGATTGCAGTGGCAAATGAAAGGCTCACAATGAACATTATTTATTGCAGTTACATCCTGCGTGTATGTCTGCATGCTTCATTCATTAAAAATCCCCATGCCGTCCGAACCCAAGTCCAAGATCAACACCAAGAGCCGCTATGTCCGACTCACTTTCGGCGAGAAGGTCATGCTGTGCGAAATGGCCAGCAAGCAAGCTGCCAGGCGCGACGTGGAAGCCTTGAGAGAATGGGCAACTCGTGCTTTCGCCGCATTCTCTGCTAATACTTCAGAGTAACTCAGTACATTTTGCATCTATGTGACGCAATAGGCTGGTGCGACAAATGTTTATTTCTGCATGTCGTTGTTGGCTTTTGGACTGTTTGGCAAAAAGGAATGCTCGAATATTGCACCACTACTTCGACAGCTCCGTCATGTATTCGCACTGTACAATGTAGTACCAAATGAGTGGTCGAGCTCTTCCCGAGCTTGAGGATGCTGAGGTTATAACGACGAGGACCACGACGCCCCCTTTGTGTACAGTACATTCGCCAAATGAAAATCGAACGACTCGTTCCGTATCTGAGAGCTGAAGATTGGAACCGCTGTTAAAAACCTGAGGGGGACGTAGGAAAAGCGCGCAGGCTTTTGTCACATCGGAGAATGTTGTCGTAATTGCTGTACTACTTCGTTGAGGAAAATGTTGTCGTAAGTGCTGGGATACTACTTCGCTGGGTACACTACAAGAAACGTATCATATGTGAAACATTTCCCTGGTCACCGGTGATAGTAGCTGACGTATCGGATCAAGAGAATACAGTATACATGTAGAGAGGTCCGTCTCCAAAGAACGATGATGAACCAAAAAGGCACCTCGTTACCGGCAAATTACAGATGGAGAATCACCTGTCGTATCTTACTTGGTCACCACCTTCTCTACTTTGCAGCATGCTTCTGCTGCTGCTCTTGGATCCACTGCTCAATTTTCGCCTTGAGATCCGTGTTCGGCTGCAGTTGATCCATAGTCAGAGGGACGCGGGTGAATGGGTCACTCTGGTCATTCATCAAGTGCTGCGTGATGCACGATCTGTCCATCGTGTACCCACTGGGTAGCAACACGGGGTCCTTCATTAGTGTGAACACCAACGGATCGAGGAACTCTTCTGGGATATCGCCCAGAGCCTCCTCTAGGTTTGCTGCTCCCTCAGCAGCCTTCTCAACCTCCGCAACAAACGTATCGAACTTCTGGACGTCGGTCGGTTCCAACAGCTGAGTGCGAGCCACGATTTGTGCGCACTTTCGGAATACTGGACCATCGTAGAAGCCATTTGTGGCCACAGCCTTCAGGAAGCTTGGGTAGTGAGCGAAGTGCAGCAAAGTCTGAACAATCTCCTTAAGCATGACCTTGGGGCGGAACTTGTACTGCTCTGGGTTGATCACCTTGAGCTCCAAACCGCGTGGACCCGTCAGCTTGACAATCACGCTGTTCAGCATAGTGACAAGACGGTCTTCAAGCTCCGGCATCTTCACGAAAGGTTCCTGGATTTCAGACGTCAAGTAAGACATCATGTGAATTGTTTCGTTGGCCAATTGCAGACTAGACGTGACTGTGCGCTCCTTATCTGAGAGCAAACTCTGCTTTTGCTCGCGCACAGTTTCATCGAGAGCCATCCACCGCGCAACATCCTGCATTTCCTCCTGCAGAACCTTAATCTCCGGTAGAGCAATGAGTGCATCAGTTACCAGGCTGTTAATGTGGTTCATTAGTCCATGAGCGAATTTCACGAAGTTCTCTCGGTCCTCGGAAATCCGGAGGAAAGCTGACTTATGGCCATCGAGCTTCCACAAATACTTGAGCAAACAGGCAATGTTGTAGCGGTGCTCAAGCTTCTCATAGAAACCCGTTTGCTCAACATCGCCATACAATCCCAGAAGACATGGTGCGAGGTGTCGCTGTGCCAACGAATCAGTCATAAGGAGCTCCATCCCGAAGGCAGTCCCAGCGGTCTCGCGCTCCTCCGACTCTTCCGAAGGCAAGAAAATGTGGAATAGTACTTCGCTCATCTTGGCGCGCAAGTGAGGGCTGTGGACGTAGCCCGGGCTAGACAGGAAAATGATAATCATCTTGAGCAGCTCCTTCAGCTCGAATGCATTTAGCGCCTTTGGCTGCAGTCGTGCGACGAACTTCAATACGGAGCACAAGTCATCCACTAAGTGCTCGGGAATGTACTTGAGGACAGCATCTACCTGCGTGTCAGGTGCCGGTAGGGGTAGCGCGAGCGTACTTTCGTCAAATACACCAGATCGAGTACAAATGGAGTTCACGACTGCACACGTGAGAAGCGAAAAGCGAATCATTTCGTGTAAAAAGTCCGGGTGCAGCAGTTCGGCATCCATGATCATCTTTGCGGCGGCCATCTGGTCAAAGTGAGCTTTCAGCCGAGGGTCTGCGTTCGGGGCATTCATACGACTCTGATAGTAGGAAAGTTGGCGGAGCAGACGCATATACTGCCCCATCATGCCTACAGGCCCAAGATGCATCGCCCGAGCTGTGATGAAGTAGCAACGCGTGATGAAGTTGAAGTCGGAGGCATTCAACACCTGGCGATCGTCCTGTGCGTTTTCAGTACCAGTGCCAACCAGCCTTGTTTCATCGAATGGAAACAATAGGTTCTGCGTTGTAAAGTACTCCGTTTTGATCAGCTGGGCTTTCTTCGACTTCGGAGCCAGGAACGGGCCGCACAGTTTAAGAAGAACCATCGTCAGGTTAACGAACATGCCGTTCGTGGCGGTGATGTTGACGTCTGGGTTCTCCTTGGCACGCTCAGCATTCACCTGCATCGCCTGTTCCAACCACGCCAATACCTGCTCTCGAGCGGGACCACCAGCCTTCAGGAGTAGCGTTACAATATCCGAAACCGTGCTCTGCACACTGTCCAGCTTGTTCCGAATCGTCAAAATAGAGTTATCCACGTCATTCTTGGTTCGCTTCGTAATATTGGCAAACATCTGCGTGATCGCCGGGTCCTGATTGCAGCTAAAGCGCAACAACAAACCCAGTGCAGTAGCATCCTGAAGACGACGGCCGGTCATAGGTGGGCCTGGAGTCAGCAGGAACCCGGGGATTTGCGTGAATACCGTTGCCAAAGCCTTGTTGCGGCACAGCACGGTCAGGATGTACATGTTATTGTAGAAGTTGGACATCAACGACGACGGGTTAATCAAGAACAGCTCCGACAACAGTTTCTGGTAGATCGGTGCAAAAATCCCCAGCGTCGCGCCGCTCTCTTCCAATACCGCCACGACTCCATCTACGAACTCTGGCGTCTGTGCATTGGCCTGCAACCTCACGATCTTTTCCAATGCATCGGCATTGATCGTCCCGGCTTCAAAAGGGAAGATCTCGGGGTCCGTGAGCGCCGTGGCGCTGTAGTTGATGCACATCTCCCGGATGCTGCTCAGACACCCCTGCGCCTCCTGCTTCTTGTCCGCCGGTAGTCTCAGAAACGAGGACTGCAGCTTCTGCGTCTCGTCCCGACAGCGATAGAAAACCTGCTCCAAGTAGGCCACAGCGGCCAGCGGGTGCTGAGCCCCTCCGGGCAGATCTGCTGGGTTCATGATGACCCGCGAGTAGAGCACTTCACTGACATTGGCAACTGACAGCAGCACGACCCCCGCCTCTTCTTGGGCCGCGAACTGCGGCAAGAGCAGCAGTTCGGCGCTGCTATTGGCTGGGGACAGCGTCACGTGCAACGCACGCTGCAGCATGTCGTTGACGTAAACCTCGGGCGTTAAGCCAGTTTTCTTGGGCCTTTTCAGCTCTATAGGCCGCACCACGGGCGCTGGGGCGGGCGCAGCGACCACAGCGCGCTGCTTCTTGTCCGCCTGGGGCGACGGCGTCTCTTGATTGGTCATAATGACGTCGCCATCAACGCTCTGATTGGCTGAAATGGCTTCCTGGGCAGCTTGCTGCTGCTCCTCCAGCTTCTGCAGCCGCTTGCGCCGGATCTCGTCGGCCGACGCGGGCGCCGCCCCATCCGAGAGCGTGTTGCCGCCCTCCGCCTTGCTCTCCTCGTCGCCCTCGCTCTTGCCCTGCAGCCACGCGCTCACCCAGCCCGACATGGTCCCTCGCTCGACTTCTTCTTCCTGCCCGCGATCCAAATTCTGATTGGCTGATGACGCAGTCATGTGTGCACCACGTCAGCGTTTTGTACACCACCTCAATATACGTCCCTAACAAAGCTTTATGTATTGTTGGTGTACCAGTCTACCCAGAGGCCATGATGCTGCGGCGCTCGTCGGAGCTGATGCGCCGTCGAGGCTGCTCGCGTCGCTGTGCGTCCGTTGCTGCGTCTTCCGGTTCGGTTAGCGAGAGTGGGGCAAGCGCTTCCGATGCATGGTGGTCTCGCGTCCATACGACGAGATCCCAGAGAGATATGGAGAAGTTCGGCGAGCGGTTGGCCCGTGGCCGACGGGCGGGCGACGTGCTCTTCCTGCGCGGGGACTTGGGCTGCGGCAAGACGTGTCTGGCCCGCGGGTTCGTGCGGGCGCACACAGGGCAGCCGGCTCTGGCGGTGACGTCGCCCACGTATCTGCTGGTGAACACGTACGACGAGTCGGAGGAGCTACCGACGGTCTACCACGTGGACCTCTACCGCCTGGAGGCTGTGACGGAGCAGGACGCGGCGGCGCTGGGCCTGGCTGAGGCCTTTGAACGCGGCATCGCGCTGGTGGAGTGGCCCGAGCGCTTTGATGAAGAGAGCGTGCCCCCGGAGAGGCTGGACGTGAGGATCTCGTACGATGAAGAGGACCCCGAGATCCGCCATGTCGAGCTGCAGCCCGTCGGTGAACGGTGGACGAAGCTGTTTGCGGCGGATATTAGGGCAGAGAAATAACTTGCTCTTTGTTTTGGTGTTGCTTGAAAGAAGTTTTAGTTGTTGCTGTGGCAAAAGCTGCTGGATGCGAGGCTTCTGTAAAGCAGCGGCAACGAAAACCCCAGTACCGGGCTTGTAGTGAATCAAAGGGTTATCTTTAACTCGAAGCAATTGTACCGGAGTTGTGTTTCTGCCTCGGTGGCCAGCCGCGCCAACTTGGAGGGAACGTGTAACTAGCGATGGTCGATTCAGAGAGTGTGAGACTGGACGTCTGCCTTCCGAGCGTGGACGCTGCATCCTCTGCGTGCTGAAGAGCTGGCAATGACTAGGCAATGGAGCGACAACAGCGTGAACATGGAAGAACGCAATGGAGTTTCAAATAGTGGTGCCTCCACGAATAAAGCTGACAGATCGCAGCTTTGATGAACGTTATTTTTCGCTACGAAGACCTTGACGAAGGGAAAATCAAGTGGCATTTTGACAACAGACCATTACGACATATTGGTGCTGGCTAGGAGAAAAATCTGTAGCAAACCCCGGCGTAGATCCCCGCGGAGAAAGTTTACTGCCTATGGTACTTGTAGTCATTGTACTTTTTATGTATCCCTCGAGATATTTGTAGTTCTTGTGGCTTGCCACCGCCTCGCCCGACGCTGGAATGTTGAGCTTTGTGCGAACGAAGCTGGGATCCTTTCCTTGCTGAAACCAAGCTTCGAGTTTTGCCTTTTTCGCAAGGGTATTCTTCATTTTCTTGATAGCGGCAGTCCATTCTATCCGTTTTTCCGCATCTTCACCCGCCTTTTCCTCCCGTGCGTGACGCTTTCTCAGGAATCGCTTGTTAGTCTCGTCGTTCTGCTCAGCAGTGACCGAGCGGCCTGCGCGACGTCGTTCGGTGAATGTAAACGGCGCAGCCTCATCCGCGGCCACCGGAACAGCATTGCTGCTTGCAAGGAGGGTAGCGATAGTCAGAAGAACGAGGTGGAGCACACGCATGATTTGTCTTTGGTGCGGGTCGTGCTTGAGAGCTGGAGCGCAAGTTGCAGAATGAAAGCACTACAGCAAAGTACTTCGAAGTAGTATGTTGTTTGCGGTAATGGACACCGCAAACAGTATTACGATGCGCCGGATACAATCACTAACTGATCCATGAGTTGACAAGGAAACTATTAGTATGTGTTCTCATTGCCTGGAGAACTATCTAAAAGGTTTCAGATACAAAATCGGGAGATATGGAGAAGTTCGGCGAGCGGTTGGCCCAAGGCCGAGGTGGAGGTGTGGCCCGAGCGCTTTGATGAAGAGAGCGTGTCCCCGGAGAGGCTGGACGTGAGGACCTCGTACGATGAAGAGGACCCCGAGGTCCGACATGTCGAGCTGCAGCCCATCGGTGAACGGTGGACGAAGCTGTTAGCAGCGGACAATTACGACGAGATGTTACTTTTTGTTGGTGTTTTGCGTGAAAGAAGTTTTAGTTGTTGGTGTGGAGTTGTTCGCAGCTGCTGCTTTGGTTTGTACGCTAATATTTCAAGCGCTCTTTAGCAGCTTGTTGTTGCGGCCATGGCGTTGGACGAGGCTGAAGCTCCGTGGCCCATGGACAGAAGAAGACGTCGGATTTCGTCGGGACTTGCGGTGGGAGTGGAACGGAAGCTCTCTTTCTGTTGCGCTAGAAAGCACTTGAAGTCATGGCGCGAGATCACGCCGGAGCGAGTGGAACACGTTGACGACGCGACTGTAGCGTACGATACTTCGCTGCGGCAGTCGTCGTTCTCGTCTTCGTCGCGATCATCTCCCACGATAACCACCGATGGGGATTCTTGTAGGAAGCGGAGCTCCTGCTCAACACGACTGAGACGCTGCCTCTGCAGGCGCTCCCGTTTCGTCTCTTGGATGATGTTGTCCTTGACAGTCGACGGCAAAGCTTCGTCTGTCGGCCCGTCTTGCAGCTCGTCAATGGCGAACAAGGGGTACGCACCGCTTTTGGCCGCGATGAGCTCTTCGATGGCTTTCTTTTCGTCGTCAGTCATTGTGAACTCGTTGCTTTCCCGAGGGGTAGCGTCAGCTTCTGGTGTGGCGTTTTCTTTACTAGCAAGACCGTTCGAGCCATTATCAGCCGGGATGGACTCGTCATGCAGCAGTTTATCCAGCCTATCCTCTTCGTCTTTTGTCATGTTGGCTTTCATCCCGTTGGCCACCACCTGCTTGTTACGTTCAATGAAGTTGTTGCACTTCTTGACTTCTGGCGCTGATTCGTCGTCGGGTGCGCTTGATTGCCAGCTGCTTGTTCGGCTGCGGCTGGTCTTGCATCCATTCGACACAGCAGCACCGGACTTGATATGCTGCGTCTGTGTCATGAATGTTCGACCAGATGAATTGTTCCCATTTCCTTGGACCGCTTTAGGCTGCGGCGGCGACTGCGCCCTCTTTTGCTTCCTTGGTACGATAGCCGAGTACAGATTCTTCCCGAGTTTTTCCTCCAGAATGGTGTCTAACTGGCGGATGCGGGCCATCTTGAGTGCAATCTTCGCTGCCAGGCTACTGCTACCTTCAGAATCGTCGTTCACTTCTTCAAGAATTCCCTGCGACCAAAATGAAATGAGTTCACGAAACAGGCAGATCGAACCAGACCACACGGAAGTACAAGAGACTTACGAATGCTTGCTGCTTGGACAGACCCGACTCAATAAGCACGCGTGACCAGCTCTGACGTGTTTGCTTCCCGTCCTGATCTTTAGCTTCTTCTTCGCTAACATCCTTTTGGGTCATAAGTGACACAATTTGCTGGTAGTTTCGCGGGAATTCAACCAGGTGCTCTCCATTTTCGTCCGTGCGCGATCTGAGTGAGCCCACATACGTCTCTAGTTCCTCACGGATGCGCTGTCGGGCGGCCTCATCGTCCAGCAGTTGATTTCTGTGTTCCAGCGCTTGCTTGTAGTCGTCATCATCGTCGTCATTCTTCTCCACGCCGCCTTTCACGTTCTTGCGGTCATCTTGATTCGCTTCAATATCGGTCAAAAGTGGTCCAACTACGTCGGAAGCACCAGCTTTATCCGCGTCTTGTTCGTGTTCTTCCTCGTCATTGTTTTGCTCTAGTTCAAGCGGGTGAGAATTGCACTCATATTCTGAATCGTCAGAGGCTTGGTTGTTATTACCGGTAAAACTCGATCCAGCTGCAGTGTCACGACCTACCGGCACATCTGCGCCAACACTATCAGCGCTGTTGTACCTTTCGGTACGTGAAGAAACCAAACCATAAGTCGTGTCACTGTACGGTATGTCTATACGCTCGGTGGAGCGCACAGGAAGCAATCGTGGCGGCGAGTCGGGCAAACGGGTCAGCGTTGACGGGGGTAATGCCATCAATTGTCGCGAACCCTTCCAATCTTGCGCCGTGCTTTGGCCAGGACTGGGCAAAAGCCGCTGGATACGAGGCTTCTGTAAAGCAGCGGCAACGAAAACCCCATAAGTTTGTCAGTATCGGGCTTTGTACTGAATCAAAGGGTTATCTTGAAATCGAAGCAATTGTACCGGAGTTGTGTTTGGCCGACGTGGTTGGCTCGCATCGCTGCCTAGGCTTCTGCCTCGGTGGTCGGCCGCGCCAAATTGGAGGGATCGTGTAACGAGAGATGGTCGACTCTGAGAGTGGGAGACTGGACGTCTTCCTTCCGAGCGTGGACGCTGCATCCTCTGCGCTGGTGATGACTAGGAAATGGAGCCACAGTGTGAAAATGCAAGAACGCAGTGGAGTTTCAAAAGGTATGGTGCTTCCACAAATAAAGCTGACGGAACGCAGCTTTGATTATCGTTATTTTTCGCTATGAAGACCTTGGCGAAGGGAAAATCAAGTGACATTTAGACAACAGATTCCTTACGACATACTTCTAAGTATTTGTGATGGGTGGGAGAAAAAAATGTAGCAAAAGATCCCCTCGGAGAAGTTTAGTGCCTCTGACCAGTGAAGCGGTGGTAGTTGTAGCCGTTGTACTCGTTGATGTACTCCTCGAAGTATTTGTAGTTCTTGTGGCTTGTCATTACCTCACCCGACGCTGGAATGTTGAGTTTTGCGCGAACGAAACCCTCAAAGTGCACTCGAATACCATTCCTACCCCTCGATCTGTGCACCAAGAGCTGCTCGATAACAAAAGAACGTATGAGTCGGTTAGCGAATTAGTGGAGAAGCTACCGCACTAAATAACAGTGCTGACAAGCTTGTTCAAGTTAATTGCTTCATCGCTTCAATGTAGTGTACTTACCCGGTAAGCACTGTGAAGGCGTATCTGCAGCTGACTTGTGCATCACTTCAAAGTAAAAGCTCTCCGAACTGATTTGATTGAAGAAAAGAAATTTATCTAGACCCTGCGGGCGAGAGCACCCCGATAAAAGGAAACACTTTACATGTCTGTCTGTCATGGTATTGGCGCAAAGGCTGAGACAAGCCCATATAGTAGCAGCGCACACCGGCGACTTTTTCCTGCCCTAGATTCGATAAAACATAGTCACAGAGCGGATCACTCGAGTACCAGCAAGCTCGAAGATAAGTGACAACGGGCGTTGATCCAACTTTTGAACTGCCGGTGAAGCTTTACCCCCGTGGCTGTCTGCCAGCTGCACAATACTGAGAAACGCAAGTTTGGGTAAAAGTTCCAGGGATTCAGGCGGCAGAACCTGTCCGTGAAATAGACGGAAGCGTTTCTTCCACGGCCTCAGAGCATCAGGCTGAATGATCAGTTCCAGCTTCGCAAGTCTGGTGTTGTTCTTGAGGGCGACCCACAGCGCTTTCATAGAAGCGCTGTTGAAGGCTTCTGATTCTTCGCCGGTCATGATCGTAAGTTCCCTCAGATGCTGCGCAAGATGACTACTTGGATTCCCGAGACGCTGTGCAAACAATACTCCGTGGTCCGTTCCGATGTCCGAAACCTTGACCAGGGTCAATGAAGAAATTTTCGGTTTTATTGCGCCGTCGATTGTACCAAAGCGCTCATAGGCAGAGATAAACCGATTCAAATCGATATCACAAGGGTGAATCGATAGACTCGTCAATCGCGGACACGCTTTCAGTATGGCCGTCATCATTGCATCGTCGTCCATATCGCAGAAATACTGGAGGCTGAGGCTACGTAACGGCCATCCAATCTGATTTAATAGCACTTCCAATGCGCCAACACCTGCACGAAAGTAAATGGCCAGGGATGTAACTGGCTCGCCACCTTGATCATCAAGACCATCTGTATCAGCCAGCACATTTTCTCGTGGCACGTGACATTTCCCGTATCCAGATAAAACCACCTCGACCAAACCACTGTCGCCACTTCCTCCGTGAGATAATAATGGCGGTTTGTTGATATCAAATGGTACCAAGATAGGAGTGTCAGTAAATATCTCTGCTTCGAGGTCCTGGTCATTTACAAATCTCACTGTCGTTCCTTCACGAAGAAAGCATCCTGCTCCTGATGTGTGTTCCAAACGAGGCTGAAACGCTTTATCTTTGACAACATTCGCAATACCCACCAAGTCAACCGTTGTCAGATCTGAATTCGAAATGTCCAAACCACGAATGGACTGGTAGGTGGCATTGGTGATCGAAGGTGGAAATAATAGAGCCTGGGTCAACAACTTCAGCTGACTTGCGTGTACTGTCGATTGCTTCCACTGTCCGAATCCGCCATTAATTTTTAGATTAGCAACAGGGGTTCGCGCAGCAGCGAGCGTCGAACAAAGCGCTTCACAGTGCCATGGTGAGCTACTGTCACATGTGATATCAAGTGTATCGATAGACATCACGCGCGGCTGCGATAGATCTAGTGGTCCAATTAGTACTCCATTGAACAACTTCGCGAGTGCGTCACGGCTCACGTGGTGCCCCGCACCCTGAAAGTTGTGATTTACATTGAGCTGCAGAGTTCCGATCGCGACCCCGCATGCCAACACTCCCAGTACGTTCTCCACACACAATTCGGTCGTATTCACTCCGGAAATATCCAACGAAATCAACTGGACGCTGTACGTGATAGTGTCCGCACTGTCAGCAGCCCTAGCGACTGCCGTCTCTTGTTGACTGTAACTCTGCGTGCCCTCGATGAGCCCACGCAGTTGCGCAAGGTGCTCAGGAACAAGGCCAGCCTGGTCTCCCCTGCTTGCACCCACTCGAAGAGAAACCGGCACCTCCTCTGGTTGAAAACCTCGCCGAATCGTTTGCAGTTCCTCGTCTTGCGTCATCCAAATCCGCCTCTTTGCCTCTACAAACTGCACTTGGCGTGTAGTTCGAGGCGTGCGGTAGGAAAAACTTTGTCCACTTGTCCACCGCAGACGGCTCGCCGAGTTTCTGGCTGCCGACGACGACACTGAACTCGAACTTCGGCTGCAGCGGAATTTCCCTGTCATGTTCACACTCCAGCGCGAATTTCGCCAACGTGTTGGTGGCTTCCCTTCGTGTTCGTGTTCGTGTTCGCGTCTCGTCGTCCTCTTCTTCCTCGTCGTCGTTGTTGGCATCGAACAAATCGTCTTCGTCGCTGAATCGGAGCGCGCATTTCTTCAGTAAAAGCTTGGGCCACGCGCGGTTGTTGACGTTGTGGACGAGCACCAGCAGCTCAAGCGCCTCCCGCGTGCGCCAGTGGCTTGTCTCGTACTGTTTGACTTGTGTTTCTTCGTCTCGATCCTGGCCGCGTCGAAATCTTCGAGCGCCGGGGTGGAGGACGTTCAAGTAGCCGCCTGGCACGACCACGAGACGACCTCGGAGTTGCTCGCACCATGGCGTTAGGAAGGACCACGGATCGTCATCCGGGGCAGAGAGGCGAGGGCGCTTTTGCTCGCGTTCGTCTGCCATCTTGGTGGCAAATCTGGGAATGGCAGAGGGGAGGGAAATGGGCGATTGAATGTCCGTCATACAAACGGTAAGATACCCCAGTAGTGCGTCATTAGAGGTATGGGTTCTATAAAAGAAGGGTACGTGCTAAAAAAAGATGTTGCATCATTGAAATTGATATTTACTTTTCCAGAATCCGTTCTCATCGAAGCACATCAACCACTTGATTCTGAAGATACTGGGACGGAATTTTTAGCTGCTTGTTAGGGCGATGTGAAGTGGTGGAGGACAAACAACACCGTCCACTAGCTGATTGGACACGAGTACCGCAACATAAATGTCCAAAGACCCAGAATGGTTTGGTTGTGGCCTTAGACTGCGTATTGCAATTTCGCCGGAATGAAATATTGCTTGTGAAGGTAGTCTATTTAACCCTAGTTATTATAATAATAGCTTCCTGATAGTTTCGAAGTCGTTTACTCAGCTTGGACTCGTTCTTTCCGAGCCCTGAGCTGGTGTCGGTGGAGGGTCCCTCGGGTCCGCCTCCGTTTCCGATGTCCACATAGCACGCAGAATGAAATATTGCATTGTGTCCAGCGCCGCCAATGCCCAAAACGCGAAAGTCTTCAGCCCAAAGCACAAGGCTCAATAGGGTTAAGGTAGCGAGTCGAGTTCCGTCCCACCATTATGCTCCTTGTGGAGAGCTTTGTCATCTCTAGGTTGGGAGTGTGGAACGAATACATTATTCAAGATAAACCTGTACCAACAGATGGGAGCTCCAACTATTAAGGAGATGAACCTGTCTAAGATAAACTTGTATACGATGGTATCATGTTGTACTTGCTGTTTGCGTCCACCGACCCGGTGGACTTACTTTTTGTATGGAAACGTGATAACTCTGTCTAACTTGAAACTTGATATGTTCTGATGACAGTCCCAAAGTGTCTTTTGAGGCCAAAATCAATGCGTAAAATGAGAAAACAGAGCGAGCTCCCTCTGTGTACGGAACCATTGACCTAAGCGCCTGCCAGTTGGGGACTTCGCCGGCTTCTCGTGGCAGCCCCAGATGCAGACCGATGTATTAGCACGCAAGAATGGGCTCACTACAACCAAGCAGTCAGCGCACAACATAGCCTTCACACCCATTCTAAGCATTACTATTGTAAAATCGAGCTCCAAAATATCGTTCGGCTGAAAGTTTGAGTAACCACTCATACTAGCTGACATTTTCATATTTAAGTATTTTAACATTTTGATCATATCGTCTGATTTTAGGAAATGTATACCATACCAACCGCCCTATGACGATCAACTTGCTATACTGTATACCATTTGTGTAGCCGGACAGGGTAGAATTTCTTATAAACACTGAAAGTGCCGATCACAAAAAAAAAACTTGTTTTGACATCCATACAAAAGGGAAAAGGTATATTGGTTCAGTCTTGTGTCCGCCTACACAAATAGTATACAGTACTTGATAACGAAACTGTCCACGAGATGTATTAGATAAGAGAGGGGATATATATATCTAAATTCGTGGGTGGGAACGACAAAGGGCGTGCTATAGAGAATCTACAAGGAGTCCACATCGTCATATCGATTCTGGCGCCAAAACAACTCAGTTGAATCAGCCAAGAAACGTAACTGATGCTATAATAGCGGGAATTTCCACACTCTACCGCTATTAAGCTAATGGTGGTATGAAAGGCGTTCTTAAAAAGGTAAGGGGGGGGGGGCAAGTATAGTAACACTAATATACATGTGTTGCAATGATTTGATAGATGGCACATGTAGATCACTTGTGCAGCATTCCTAACGGCTATCCTCTCTTGGTGGCAAACGCAGATGTGTAGTAACGATCTCCAACCAGATAACAGTGGCGGGTCCAGTCTTAGTGCCCATTGATTGAGAGCCTTCTGCATCGCGGGCCCTCCCAATGTCCAACTCGACTCTACAGATTTCCCCAAAACCGAATGAACGCGAAAGCATAAACTTCAAATATATAAGCCTTACCCGTCAGCATACGTACCGCTTGCAATATTCTGTCTCCGCACAACAAGTCATGACCCACACGGAGATGGCTTGTCTCGAAATGTGCTCAATCACGTAGGGAAATAGCGACAAGGCAATAGGCCACCGCTGTAAACGATCAGCTTGGCAGCGCGTTATGCCCTATCAAAAACTTCAGGGTTGAAGATATACATTAGGATTCTGTAAACATACGTAAAACCAAGGGATCTCAACAGCAAATATTTAAGGCGCTTACACGACTCGATAATCGCGTGCGCCTCTTTCTCCACAGTCAATCAGCGCGAAGCAGCGCCTACGAACCTTTCGACGAGGAATGCGAGCGGTGAGTGTCGTTGCCCGTCCAACGTACCAGCATCCTTGCTCGGTATTTGGGTTACCACGGAGCCCCAATACTCGTAGTCAGCACTTGCATATGTAAAAAGACAGACCAAAGCTGCAGCTTCGGGTGTGCTGAAAGTACAATTGCCAACATAGCACGATTCAATGATCCAACAGTTTCGACATGAACAGCAGCCCAACCAACCGTATCCAGCAGAACCCGTGTCAACCGTTTCTTTTTGCGGCACTGCATGCCACATACATCAACTCATAGAGAACACCTGCCAGATTTTTGTAGTCTGGTATGCCGCTTCGCATCCAATTAGCACCACAGAGTAGATGCTGTAAACCAGCAACGGTCTTTGGCATTTGCACACCAACTAAACCAGCAACTCTGTCAGGGCAATGCGTTATCCTGGCACTACTGATCATCCAGCCGCACCACGTCACATTTCGCGTTAGAAATGACATGCAACTTCAGTCCGTACTCGGTGCAATGTCCGAGCACTTTCTCCAACAACGCTAACAGCCCGTCGATTAATTTATCGTAGCCCCGAATATCGTCCAGCCAGCCTAGTATAATATACTATAATTTAATATTTATATCCCCGCCAAAAAGGCTCAGAAAATGGTACTTTAAGAACTTTCCCTCTGAGCGAGATGGTTCTCGTTTGAGATCGAGCTACCCGCACTAGATAACCCAGTGCTTAATTATACTTAGCACCTCCATGTAAACACGTAGCTCGGTCACTATATGACAAATGGCGGCCGGTAAGAATTTATCGGTTGACGTAAAGACCTACGAGTACATTCTCGAAAAGAAGGCCGCAGCACCACGCCTATGGAAATGCGACGTGCGCTACCATGTGCTTGTGTTTAGGCTTCGCACAAAGCACGATCTCGTCGATCTGGGCGCACTGGGAGAACCCAATTTCAGCTCGGTACGTCAAGTTACCCCCTTCACTCTAATTTTTATGCCATGACTAATAATGATTTACGATTTGTTTCGGAGAAATCCAAACTTTTGATTGGATGTAGTGATCACAATAGGGGGTTTCAGAATTACCAAAAAGCCCGTCTCTAATGCCATGTTATTTGGGTGTCAAATAGCACATCGATTCCCGGCCAAATGACATGACATTTTGCTCACTTCGAGATCACAGTG